>MJUU01031645.1:21475-43649 GCA_002080025.1 Modiolus philippinarum | reverse complement strand
AACAGATTTCCATTGTCAGCTCTCTGAAAATAAAAGTATAGAATAAAATTTTTTACCAGATGAATCTTACAGTTTTATATTTAAACATGGTAACATTTAGTTCGAATAAGAATTTTTTGTGTGGAGAGAGTGTGTAAAGACTGGGATACATAAATGATAATTAATTGTTCAAATGATTGATTGGTTGATTTGACAATTTTCCACCCTTAAATCATTTATAACTGTTTTATGGTATTGATTAAAATTAGTGGACTTTGGATGACTGCTTATATATTTGGAGAATCGTGACGTATTTGTCTAACCCCTCAGGAAAAAAACCCCAAAACATTTCATTTGGCTTCATCAAAGAAAAGGGATGAAAATTTTCTTTTCAGTCTCATAGATGTACTTAATGTTTTTCCATTTCCAATAAAACAGTATATAAAGAAATCACCTAAAACTGAATTTAATCATTTGATCAAGATCTAATTGAATTACTATATTGGCTTTTTTTTTAAATACATGATGCAATTGTCGAATTGTAACAATGGCAACCATGATGACGAGCTATGTGTAATAACCACTAAAATAGACGATGTCTTTTGCATAAAGGCGTCAGTAAAAACCAATGCTATGACTGTTCATAAATTGTATAGCATAGGTCTGCTTCAAACACTAAATTCTATATTGGAATAGAAATGTTATTGGTTTTTAGTGGATTACATATGTGTGTCCATTGTTTTCTTTTATTTTACCCTTCACTATACTCTGGGTGAAATGTTAACAAAAATAAAACTGATCCATATGTAAATCTCAACAAACCATCGACAGCCAGGAATTATTTCTCATCATGATTTGAAACTTAAGTTAACTTAAATTTTGCCAGTACTTAATGCAAATGATTAAACCTTGATGTTAATTTATTGACCTGCAAAAAAAGATCTGTTTACAGTTACACCACTGTTAAAAAAGGTTTAGTCCGCTGTCTTTCCCTTCCACCCTTTTTTGGCAAGATCCAAACAAATTCACCCAATTTTCTTTTCAACTTTTTTTGGTTTGATATGTTAGTACATAAAGCTAAGAAAAATGTTTTTCTGCTAACATGCTCAAAATTAGAATTGGTAGACAAGCAATTTTTTTTTTCAAAGTGCTTATGAAAACTTCCTAATAAACAATAGAGACGGCAAAAAAAAATTAGAATGATAGGGTTAGCCAAAACACAAACTGTATATTTGTCATCTTATCACCATGAGAAAAATAAGATTGGGATGGGGCAGTCGTTAAATTCAGGTAACTGTGACTGTAAACAGACATACATTTAGTTTTGTTCCTATCATTGTCTTTATGGTCGTTTCCTTTCAATGCCTGGCCAACTGTCGTTTTAAGGAGGATCAATGCTGTTTTTTCGAGTTCGTTTGGTTCATAAAACCCATTCATTATAAGTTTCAATCAGTGAGACTTTGTTTTCCCACGGAATGGGCTTCTTATATTTGCCATCCATTTCATATCTACAAAGACTTCATGGCCTTCAACAAATCTTACGAAGCCTTTTGGAATAATCTCATCTTCCTGGTCTCCATCACCTCTTATAATCTGTGCAAAGAAAACCAAAATTAAATTTGAACAAATTATAGTTATAAAAAATTGCATTTAAACTGGAGTGCAATTTTGAGATAAACTGATCTGCAGGAATGTATAAAATTACAAATAATTATGGAACTAGAAATGTTCATAACTGTGGTAACATCCCTGAATTAATAATCTTAGAACTTATATAAAAGCAAGAATATAAATACAGAATAACTCAATATATTGTATAGATGATTAGATACAATCCAAATAATTTAACTGTCACTTTAATACTATAATAGTGTTCCCTTTTATAATGTCAGCTAGCTTGTAAACAAATAGATCAACTGCTTATTACACTGATAATTATGTAAAACACAGATTTTTCTGTTTTGTTAAAACTCGTTATTTAGAAACTTCAGGCTTGAAACTACAGGCTACATGTACAGAATGATTTTCTTTATTTTTTGTCCAATGAAATATGAACTGATCAATACAATAGAAACACTGTATTCTTGTCATCTTGGTTACTGTTAGATTTTCAAACTCCCATGGATGTACAACTAATGAAAATAACCTAATTCTGCCTGTAGTTTTTGAGCTTCAATTTTTTTTTTAAATCACTTTGTTGCTTTCTTTGATATTCTCGACATCTGTCTATTTCTGAATCTTTTAACAAGCACTCACCGCATCCACTGTAAGGGCAGATAGGAATGATGTGGATTTTGTAATGTTTTGGTATGAACGGTTGGAGCTGGTATTATTACTACAAGTACTTGGTGCAACATTGTCTAAGTTAGAGTTTAGTTGATCAGAACAAATGTTATTTTCATTTTCATAAAAAAATCAGTGGGGTTTTGAGATGTAGGTTTTGGGTACATTTCTGCAAGGTTATTGGACGGATAAGGGGTATTGCATGCAGATCTAAAAAGCTCCTCTGCTGTGTCAATGGCCGTCTGCTTTCTAGCTGCTTCTTCCTTTTTTTTTGTTCTCGTTACATTCTATGAAAAAAAATGCATGCACACTTTAGTACAGTAGCAATACATACAGTCGACTCTCTCGTTATGTCAAATCGCTTGGGACAAGATTGATTGATTGAATATTGTTTAACGTCTACTCAGCAATATTTCAGCTATATCAAGACGAGAACAAGTTTGTTGATAAATAATCACTTTGGGGTATGGAAAGGGCCATGGGACGGGAAATTCTGACTGCCACTGGAAAAGTAGGGTGAAATCGTCAAGGGCGGGGAACTTAGCCTTGTAGCCGATCACCTACGGACCACCCCAAAAAGAGCTTGCTACAAGGGTTCTTTAACGTGCAGGAAGCGTGGCATTTCTCCCAACACGTGGACCTGAGTTTACATCCCATCCGAAAGATGGGTTGTGTATTTATTAATCCCGCACAACAACGGAATGGGTCCTATTTCTATATCCCGGGACCCTCGGGGTCAGCCTCCGTTTAGGAGGGGTCACACCCCGCAAGCCGGAGATACTGGGTCCTATTTTTATATCCCGGGGTTCCCTCGGGGTCCTCTGTTAGGATGGCTCCTACTCCAAGCTCAGAGGATGCTGCGGGCCTATTCTTCAGCCGGGACCGCGCACGGCGGGCTTGGGACAAGAGAATTTAGTTCGACTTAAGCGGAAATTCGAGATATTAGGAGTAAATTCCTACAATTATTACTGTTGCTGGTCCAAAAACTCTGTTCGAGTTAACAGGAATTTCGACTTAAATGTGTTCTAGATAACAAGTCGACTGTATATTAATTACATTAGTGTTTGTAAGGATCTTTTTCTGTAAACATGATGTGTGATTTTTTTTAGCAATCAAATTATTTTGTGTAGACTGAAATGCTAGAGTTTGCCTTAAATGAAATAATTGTTGAAAGCTTCCTTACGACTTTTACATAAAACACTTAAAACAATGAGCTGTGTCTCTTTTTACCCTTTAACTTGTATTGTGCATATTTACTCTACATCATATCATTATTAGAGGTGCTCATGCAGTGTTAGCAGTATATGATATTTTACATTATCTACCTGTGCACATGAGGCAACAACTGGTATATAACATTAATTTTTTCTAAAATTCTATCGTCGATATTCAAATATTTTCAATTTTTGTCGCCCTCTGTCTTTATTTAGTATGTGTAAAAGATGGATATACATGCAATTTTGAAACATGCTGTCAATATTTTTTTCTCAAGGGTGGTTGACATATTATACAGTGGTCTGCTATGATATTGGACTAAATTCTGTGGAATGTGTATATATGCCATGGTACATTTATGTTGGTTTTCATAATAATGATACTCGGCTAAAATCACCAATATTTTTTTTTTCATTCACAAACTGCTACAATGTTTTCATCTACAAAAGTCAATTAATTTTCATTTAAGGGTTTAATTCCTTGCATTGCCAATGTTAATATACATAAAGATACCATATGAGGTTAGTCAAAGCAACCAAAAAGAAATGACATGAACATGCAAGTGTATACATGTAGATAATGTACCCTTTATTTTCCTTTTTCGATAAATTTGTCACATCTTCCTTAGTAGTAATATTGGGTGGCGTGTCTTGAATTCCGCTTTCTTTTCTTATTTCCCTTTTTGGCATTAGGGCACTTCAGACATTCTTCCTTGTTCTCTACATAAATAAAGGTGCCTATAAATATCCTAATTTCCACTTTCAGTTTTCTATTGTTTATAGCTTTTATGTCCGTATAAAAATATATGATACATAAATATCAAAGTCTAGTATGTTGGCTTGTCTCATTTTTTTCAAAGCAACATAAACATGATAAATAATCGACAATTAACATACATTCTGTTTCTATCCTCTGCTACAAAAAATGTACTTATGAACCGTCTCAAATATGTTCACACAGTCGACTTCAAATGTAAGGAATATATTGCTAATTTTATTTGAACATATTGAAAGTTGTATAAACATGATAAAGCTGTGAATGACAACGCTTTAGAATAACACCAGCATATTTATTACAGTTCTCGTAGTATATTCAATTTGCAGAATGGTTATTACTTGATTTTACCTAGGACTGCCTCTTCCAAAAAATTAAATAAATTAGAATAGATTGATTGATTGATTGAATATTGTTTAACGTCTACTCAGCAATATTTCAGCTATATCAAGACGAGAACAAGTTTGTTGATAAATAATCACTTTGGGGTATGGAAATGGCCATGGGACGGGAAATTCTGACTGCCACTGGAAAAGAAGGGTGAAATCGTCAAGGGCGGGGAATTTAGCCTTGTAGCCGTTCACCTACGGACCACCCCAAAAAGAGCTTGCTACAAGGGTTCTTTAACGTGCAGGAAGCGTGGCATTTCTTCCAACACGTGGACCTGAGTTTACATCCCATCCGAAAGATGGGTTGTGTATTTATTAATCCTGCACAACCACGGAATGGGTCCTATTTCTATATCCCGGGACCCTCGGGGTCAGCCTCCGTTTAGGAGGGGTCACACCCCGCAAGCCGGAGATACTGGGTCCTATTTCTATATCCCGGGGTTCCCTCGGGGTCCTCTGTTAGGATGGCTCATACTCCAAGCTCAGAGGATGAATTAGAATAGACGCAAATATCAGCCTCAGGCATCATCGCCAATGACTTTTGTGGGTCTTAATTTCATCAAATTTTGAAACTTAGATTAATTATTTTGATCATAATCAATGTTCTTAAGTTTTTGACTGGTTACTAATTGTTCTGAAATACATGTAAAAGAAATGATGTTTCTTAATTTGAGTTCTTCAGATATCATTTCAACAAATAATATCTTCTCGTAAGTGCAAAAAGGTGTTTATTTGATTCTATTGTTCAGCATATACAATGATTCTTTATTGTACAATGTACGAAAGAAAATTATTATCATAATTCAAATTATTATTTAGGTGAAAGAATTACGAAATTCACAAGAAGTATATCTTATCCTAGCCCATGAAATAGAAAACTTTCAATTTTTGCTGTGATAAAATAAAGGATCATTTGAAATTGATTAATATTTTTTTTTTGCAGAACCTAGGACAGAAGAAGATGTACATGACAGCGTCACAGATGCTTTGGCTAAGCATTGTTTTGACATGCACATGACTGAAATTCGTGCCATTATCACAGCAGTTCTCTCACCTCCAGACACACCCATAGGCCCATAGGTTTATACTTTGATATAGCTACTGGCCTTAGATCGGCAAAACAAAATAACTTTATGAAAGACATAATTTTACATACAAGTGTACTGTATAATTTTGAAAGACAATTATATAACTTTATAGTCAGATATTGATATTTTTTTTAAACCTATAGAACTATTATAGTTCTACTAAGTTTTCAGACCTATTTTGAGTTAAGATTAAACAGCTTAATGGCCTATTCCAAGTCATTAGAGACTTTATTTTGCAGCTGCAATTTTGTTTTTAAAGTCTGCCACTAAATTGGTTAAGTTTGCTTACAAATAAATTTAATGCATTCTGAAATGAACAGAAAAAACATATGAAAATCCTGACAATTTTATAGCCATTTTACACATGCTGGAATTTTGAACCTTCAGTTGTCCTCAAAAAATTTTATAGCCATTTTAAACATGCTGGAATTTTGAACTTTTAATTGTCCTGAAACACCAACGAGACATGGATGGAAATCCGTCAAATTCCGTATGTTGACCTAGACTGTTCGCTAGTTGAAAAAAAACTTCTTTCTACTTTCAGGCACTATGAAAGGCTTTTATGAAGAAGCAAATTGTCCAACATGGTGGAGGGAAATATCTGTACCTTTTTGCCTTTTGGGGTAAAGTATAAGTACATGTATAATTATCTTTAAGAAACTACAGTTGTTAAGACTTACACAAAAAGTATGTCTTGAAGATATTTTATTTTATTTTTTTAGGAAATATTGTTGTAAATGTTACAGGTTGTTCCATTTGCAAATAATTTACTAGTCAGAAGTCAGAATGAGCAGAGATTAAAAAATGGTACACATATATCAAAGATTAAAGCAACAATATAAAGGAGGGGATCGTTAGTCAAGTATGAAAAGACTTAATAATGAAATTTAAATGTCAGTAACGGATAACCTGATTAAGGTCAAGTCGAAGTAGTTGAAAATGTCCTTCAAATTTTTGATTTTTTGCATGATGATGGCTAAGCTTGAGATACATTGAAATGTTTAAAGAAAAAAATTGGTACCTGTACTCCTTTTCGTTTCCTTC
Source organism: Modiolus philippinarum (assembly GCA_002080025.1). Classification (NCBI taxonomy): domain Eukaryota; kingdom Metazoa; phylum Mollusca; class Bivalvia; order Mytilida; family Modiolidae; genus Modiolus; species Modiolus philippinarum. Next base: position 36,877 of record MJUU01031645.1, on the reverse strand, counting down.
CAGTTTGACCTAAATGTACATTGTTCTGACGACTTCAAAAATCAGAAAAATGTCGTTTTAAAAAAAGTTATATGTTCCACAGTTTTTATACGACCGCAAAAAATTTTTGAGGTTGTATATTGGTATGACACTGGCGGCGTCGTCGTCGTCGTCGGCGTCTGTAGACCCTTCGTTTCCGTGCGATAACTTCAGTTCTAGTTGATCATTCCTTATGAAATTTTAACATGATGTTGCTTGTCACAAAAGAAAGGTTGGGATTGGTTTTGGGTATTGTGGCCCCGCCCGTTTTTTTTAAAATGGGCCAAATTAGGTGTTTTCATATATTGGGCTGTAGAATATTTATTATTTATCGGATTTTGATGGGGTTTCTTTCAGTGTGAGCCTAAGGAAATTTTCAATCGAAATATGTCAACATATTTCATGTCACATGTACCGTTAATGAGATAAATGGGTCCCAAAAGGGGGAAATCTCAAAAATATATTTTTTTCATTTTTTGTCCGATTTTGATGCAGTTTTTTTCATTAGATTCCTTATGAAAAAATAATATAAAGCTCAACTTTAATATTTTTGGTAACTTGTTTCCTTTCACAGCTATGAGGGGCCAAACGGGGCCAAAATTGCAAATTTTCTGATTACCTGAAATTTTTATTTTTTATCGGATTTCGATGGGATTTTTTTCTTTGAATTCCTCATGGCATAAGCTTTCAGAGATATCTCAACGGATTTTGCGTAGCTCTTACCGTTTCCGAGCTACAAAGGGGCCAAAATTGCAAATTTTAGAAATATGTGAAATCTTTATTTTACTTTGGATTTCGATGGGATTTTTTTCTTTGAGTTCCTCTTGATATAAGCTTTCAGTAATATGTCAACGGATTTTGCGTAGCTCTTATCGTTTCCGCGCTACAAGGGGTCAAAGGGACCAAAATTGCAAATTTTCGAAATATGTGAAATCTTTATTTTTCATCGGATTTTAATAGTTTTTTTTCCTTTATATTCCTCTTGATGTAAGCTGTCAGTAGTATGGCAGCGGATTTTGCATAGCTCTTACCGTTTTCGAACTACAAGGGGTCAAAGGGGCCAAAATTGTAATTTTTCGAAATATTTGAAATCCTTATTATTCATCGGATTTCGATCAGATTTTTTTCTTTGGATTCTTCTTGATATAAGCTTTCAGTAGTAAGTCAACAAATTTGGCATAGCTTTTCCCGTTTCTTAGGCCGACCTTAAAAATATGTTTGGCTGCAATTCCCCGACTGTACTTTAAGAGAGATGGGTCGGTAGGTAGGGAAAACATTTTATTTTTTCATCTTTGATGAATGTTTAACATGCAATGAGTCGGACATAGATTAATTTTTATTAGCATTAGTGCAATTACAAGAACAATGACTGGCAACGCGGATATTTCAATATTGATACAGAACATTAATTCTTTTTGTATACTAGGATCTAAACAGTATCTGCTGTCGGAATTGACAGGGGCAACCAGTTGAAAATGGATTTATGGGTAGGGACAGGAGATTACATTTAGTGATATAAAGGTTTAATGTAGATGAGACAGCCGGGTCAGCTATTTGAAAATGGAAATGGTTAGGGACAGGATATTTACATTGGAATGAATTTAAGATCTCGCGGACATGGGTAGGGACAGGATATTTACAATGGAATGATGAACTTAAGATCTCGTGGGGATTATCTGCCACATATGTATTGTCTCCAAAACGTACTTGAGTAATCGAAGTCCAGTGTTATAGATACGATAATTTAAGCAATATATACAATTTAAAAATGTAATGGGGAAAAGACCACAAGGGCAACGAGTTGAAAAATGGATAAATGGTAGAGGCAGGAGTATAACATTTAGATTGATGAATACTATTTGAAGCACAATCGAGACATAAAGGTATAAGACAGATGGGACAGCCGGGTCAGCAATTTCAATATGGAAATGGGTAGGGGCAGGATATTTACATAGGGATGATGAACTTAAGCCCTCGTTTGTAATTATCTGATATATATATATATATATATATATATATCTTAATTGTTGAAGGCCTCATGGTGACTTCAAGATGAAGAACAACAATAAAAGTGTTGTTCCATTGCTTATTACTACCATGTATTTGTAGAGACTTTGTCTCATTTGCATTAACTCCATATCCCTACATTGTTGATATATATATCGTGTCCTGGTCTTCCTGGAGAAATCGAAGTCCAGTGCTATAGATATTTAAACAGTAATCACAAATTAAAAATCTAACGGGAAGGGGCCTTTGGGACAACGATGAAAATGGATAAATGGGTAGGGGAGGGATATTAACATTGATGAATTTGAAAAAATACAATCTGAAGCATAATCGAGAAATAAAGGTATAAGGTAGATGAGACAGCTGGGACACTTAAATGGGTATGAACATTGAAGTTCTCCTGTCGATTATCTGAAACGTATATTGTCTCCATCTCTTACTGGAGTAATCCAAGTCCAGTGTTGTAGACATTTAAACAGACATTTATAAATTAAGAATCTAATAGGGAATATACCCCTGGGGCAACGATGAAATGGATAAATGGGTAGGGGCAGGTTATTTACATTTGGAAGGACGAACTTAAAATCTTTGGAGGATTTAATACTTGAAAACATATATTTCCACCACTCGTTGGGTTAATCAAGAGTACGCGTCCAGTTTTGATGTATACTACAATTTAAACAGTATCTACTAAATCGGAATTTATAAATTAAATTCATATTAAAATATAATCCAAGATTGTCAAAAATTGTGTATGCCTTAACAGGGAATCACCGTCCTCAAATTTTATAATAAGATAATTATATCTTTATTGTATGGTCTACTGTGTTTTAACTGTGCATCTGTTAAAAAAGTAAGATATTTTACTAGGATACGAAAATGTCCGTGCAAAATATTGTTTTGGAAGTCTTTGTAAGGAAATATGATCAACAATGTCCCCGAAATGTAAAACCCATGCCACGATATCACCGTTCCCAAGTCAACTTTTTTATTGAAAGGCATTCTTACTGTAATTGAGATGTCATTTGGATTCGCAGTAATTTTTTGGGGGGAAATTATTGTTTGGAAATTATTATTGTACAATGTGATCTCGATGCGTAACCTTACCACACTCTCGATACCAAAATTTGATATATTATGTAATCTTTTAATGGCACATTTATGGTATACGCATTACCAAGAATTTTTATTGCCATGCAAATCCTTGACGTTCATTAATCTTGAATATTATAGATATCTGTGATCTGAATTGCAAACCGTGTCACATGAGATTTCGCTGGGTCAACCGGTAAGCGTTGGGCGCATAGGAAGTTCATCCGGTGAAGAGAAATTTCGATATAATATAACAGTTACACCTGGGTCACGCACTATCTAGGGTGGTAATTGTATATTATGTAATTAAAAGTTTCGCAGTTGATTATTGCTGAGTAGACGTTAAACAATAATCAATCAATCAATCAATCAATCTCAGTTGATTGAAATTTTAATAAAATTAAAGATAATTGACAGATGAGTTGGAGTTAAACGTCCATTGAGTAGTATTTCAGCTATATTAAAAAGAGAAAATTTTAATAAATTCAAAGCCATTTTGAATAAAAGAAGAAAGAAATAAAGGTGTCGGGAAGATCCAGGGCAACCAATTTTATAACAGAAGAAAAAAAAATAAAGGTGTCAGGAACATCTAGGGCAACCAATTTGAAAAGGGGAGAAATGGGTAGGAGCAGGAAATTTAGTCTTCTATACGACACCCAGTCCGTTTGCTTTCCTTAGAAATATATAGAAGGGGTTTTAATTCTGCACGGAGAGTGGCTTGCCCTTTCTCCACACAGATTGGCTACAATGGTTCGAGGTCAGCTTTCCGTATTATGACATAACTACACTGCAGAGGTAGGCAATTCCCCTCAGCCCCAACTGGTGACGCGCCCCGGCAGCTCTAAAGTCGGAGCTCCTGAACCCAGAAAATTGAAGTTAAATAAAACAAACAATAAAATCAATAGCTTTCATTCTATATAATTTATTGTATTTCCCCATTTCTTAAAGATGCGATCCAAAATAACATAAACAATATTTTGTCAGATTTTGGCTTGAGAATTTCCTGGTCCTGTTACATATTTTGGACACCTCAATATCATATTTATCCAATAAGAACTTACTAGTCTAAGAAGTTTGCATTGGCAGATCGATTCATCTATCTTTTAATACATTCCTCCGTGTAATAATTGCTCATTTAAAATCTGTCATGTCTTGTTCACCATCAAAGGGTACCTTATGTTTTAAAATGAGCGGACCGTACCTTAAATGAGTGAAGTACTTGTCCTTGGCTGGAAACATGTCAACAATAATCGCACGTGGTATCCATAAATTGGTTTCATGAACGCTTGACACGCAAGTACTGTTACCGCAAATGTCGAGCCTACAATTGATGCAAATCTTTTTACGTCAGAACATAAATGACTCTGACGTTCCGGACCCGGAACGAAATATTTAAAAAAAATATAATTTTCGAAGCAATAAAATTTTGTCGGTCGGGACAATTTTTGAGGGTCGGTCGGGGAACAGCAAACAAACAATGTTTTAATTTAGGCCTGAGCTAAAGGGGCCAAAATTGCAACTGATTCAAGCTCTTTATTGTGTCCATTTAATTACTGTATCAAGCTCTTTACTGTGTCCTCATTCATTTTGAATTACACTTGTTCAAATTTCAGTATTCGACATGCTGCGGTCGTATCATGCTGCGCTCGGTGTAGCCCTTTATTCGAAAAACTAACACAGAAGCTCTGAGCTTTTTAAAAATATATAAAGAAATTAGTAGGGAACTGTACTTAATTTTGCTATAAATTCATTCAAACGTACGAATTTGTACAGAAAATGCAATTTCTTGATAACGTCAAGGGCTTTGTATGGCGACGTTGATACGAATAAAGAGAGTCTTTAAATTGTGAGAGTATGATCCCCCACTTGGTACTGCAATCATTTCACCGTTATTGATTCCAGTTCTAGTTTTTTCTAGTTTGGATCCAATTGGTTTTGTTGTTCCAAAGGAAAAAAATCTTCGAATCGGTTCCCATAGGTACAATGTTAAACTATGCCCCCATTGGAAGCCATTTTTGAAGGCGATATGGATTTGGCAAACCCACACTCATGTGGTTATGAAATAAAATATGTTAAGTTTTAATGTGTATGCGAGAAAATGTTTAATAAGTATTCTTCTTTACTTGGGTTGATGCAATCAGTATAGAAGATGATGATGTCATCAGTGTAGGAAGTCCTCTCAAGGCACAAGCTGTAATCATATAGCTCAATGTGATAAGGGAGACACCTCCTGATTCAACCACAAGGTACGAAGGTACACTTAAATACATTATAACACTCACCGTCCATTTTGTGTTTTTGATACAAAGACAGAAATCTGAAAATAGACACTTTGCAGAGAGCAAACTTCATCTGTATAATCAAATATTGATCCAAACCTGACATTTTTAAACCCAATATTTTTCAACTGGTTGCCATTGATACTTTAAGGTTTCTACCCCTTCGGGAATTTCCCCTGCATGTTTTAAAATATTCCTATCCAGGATGAACAATCCAATAAAACGAAATTCTGAAATGTCATTAAAAATATTGGGTAAGGCCATTTTTCAATGTCAGTATGGTAAGGGGAAACAAACAAGAATTTTGGCCATATATATGAATTTTAAACAGAAAATACAAAATTGCAGTTGGTGGAACAAACGATGCAGGGAAGATCATGGAGGTTTGCCAGTGAAGAGAGAGAAAGCACCAAGGAAGTTTTATTTGGAACTAATGAATTCTAGAGAAGACACTGATAATCATACCGCAGAAGAAAAAGCATTTGCCATCTTTAATTCAGAACAGAAGGATGAAAAAAAAAAACGGATAAACCAAACATTAAAAGGCGTTAAGAAAACACATCGAACAAAAAGAAAATATTTGCAGAGTGTTGGTGATAGAAATTTGAAGGTTGTGGTACAGACATTTCTAGTTTTGCCGAAAGATGAACTTGTTAGTTTGTAAAGAAAATGAATATAGAATGGCATAAACCCATTTAAACATTTACTAAAAATGAGGCACACAGACATTTTTAAAAGTGAATTGATAATGATGGAATAGCCAAAATGATTTTTTTTGTGTTCATTAAAATCCAATAGGAATTTAAGCTGAAATCATACTTTACTCATTATACTACATTATCTCCTCGAGAGTCTTAGATACCAAGACGAACAAACATTTGGATATGCTATAGAATGAGATGTCCACACTTGGTGTGGATGGGACCGAAATAGAAGACACGTGTTCAGACAATGTATACAGCAAGGACGATGAGGCACTGGAATTATTCACTGAAGAAACAATAAAGATAACCTGATTATCTGACTGAGGAAAACTAAAACAAACGAATTCTAAACATTTGTTATCACCATATAAATGTCAGTTCCAGATGAAATAAACGAACAATTCCTTGTAGAAGTTCCCGGATACAAACGATTCTCCCCCATTCTACTCCAGAAAATACATAAATTATATATCCCAACATTGCTATATTGGTCAAACCTCTTTACAGGAGATTTAGTCTGTCATGGAACATTGGACGTGTATAGGTAATATCAACCGTGAAGGCAGATTTCACTGGGGTGGGGGCACACAAACATCGGAAATTTTCGTTCCTGAAAAACATTGCACTGAATACGTAGACGAAGTCTCAGTACAATTCAAAGACTGCAGAACAAGTGCCCAAGAACTAGCTGTACTGAAATCAGTAAATCTTTGAAGAAAACTTCATGTATTGAGAAAGAGGAGATCTTCAAAATTGATCGAAGAAAATTGTGACAAGAGGAAATGGACGGTTTCAAGCCATTGTATGTAGTGAGGGCGGTGTGTATTATATTATTAAGATTTACTCACCCAAGAATAATAAAGATTACATGTGGGTAATTTATTGTACGTGAACGTTTGAAAAATGGCAGAGAAAACATAGTCAAAACAGAGAAATTTATGGATGGAAATTCAAAACATCATTGGTCCTGCCAAAAAATGGCCATGTAACATCAGAAGAATTTTTTGGAGCAAAGAAATTGACTATTTCCAAAGGTCCCTCGTACCGCATTTTGTTACGTAAATGGTTTAAACCCAGTAGTGGTTTTTGAATGGGTAGAACTAATGGGTCTCTGTAGAGACAGTTAAGCCAAAAAAACTTAGAGAGCTTGTTCGGATCCTTCGACAAAGGGTACAAAACATACAAATATTATGGTTACAATGTGACCCTGCAGAGACAAGAGTATCTAAATGGGCATCCAAGGTTTATACTCTTGAATGAGTTGTTTTAAACATTTAAGGTATTACGGTTGGTAGACTGTATAAAAACAAAGCAACTCCCCTTTTTGGTTATTATCGGAATATCTCCACCTTAATATATCATAAAATATTCATTTAATGTACATTTTCGTTTATTTAGGTAGTTTTAGAAATTTCTTATAGAGTTTCATTTATAATATTATTCAATCACATTCTTATTTCAACTCTTTGGCTAACTCAGAAGATGATAAATTTTTATAAAACCATCTTGCATTTTACCTTTTAGTGATCACAACAGTACGCGATGATCACCCAGATGACTGGAGGCCAGATGGCGATCTTATTAAGGCACACCAAGTCTGGGTGTAGGAAAACTGATACACATACAAATTCTAACTATTTTCATACTTATAATGCCTCTGAATAAATATTCAATACTTTTTATGGTATGTATCGTTATTGTGCCTCACAAAATTTCTATATATTTGAACGAATGCACGGTGGTTCGGTTATGGTATCCCTTTTGGGATGAAAAATATTGCTAAAATTATGAAATCCCTATTTGTTAAAATGATTTTGGTTGCAATTCAGGTTGGTGTACATGATTTTTAATTGGAAAATACTTATTAATGTGATTTTTAGTTGAAATTAAGATATGAAAACTAGACTTTTTAAAGTTCTAGTTTAACACACGTAATAATATTTTATCTAAAACCTATAGCAACGAGTAAAAATATGAAAAACATAACCTCCTTATTGAAATCAAAAACGATTCTGTTGAAAAAAATTATAACATAGATCCCTATTAGCATGGTCTTTGGTCAAAAGTACGGTCGATGAGCTCGACTTTAATCTTTATTACATTACCTTTTGAAAAGGTTTTGAGTTAATATTCAGCCTGGTTAACTAGAATTTTACGACCTATACCTAATAGTGTGGTTTCGGGTTAAAGTTTAGTTCGCAATCGATTATCAAATTCTCTTCAGCACGAGTTGTCCATATTTACATGTTATTGTGATTTACTTGAATCCTTTGACAATGGCTCAGAATCCAAATACTTGTTTTTATATTATTAACTTAGATAATTTGTTTTAAGAATAAATATAAATATTGATCTAGATATATTTTCATAGAACTATTTACTAACAAATTAGGGATACTTGAACACTATTGTTTTCTATTGTATGTTGTCCAATTCACATTTACATGGGAATTTAAGAAATAAATTATTATGAAAAAGGCTACGTTTAGTAAGTGAAGCTATGCTGGATGTAATCCCACTGTGGATTATGTTATTTTTCTAAGTATTCAAATGTTGATAGCAAAACATAAAATTTCAATGTGTCCTAAGAGCTGATTAACTCTAAAACTAGTTCAAATTTACGCCGAATGAAACCAATATAAACATATTTTAATGGTAAATAAATATTAATCTGAGATGATGATATTGAAAAAAAAAATCACTTTTACATTAATGAATGCTTCATGTTGAGCACCGTTATAACCGATTAATTATTTTTCAGACGAACACCTTCAACATGAACGAATCTGGAAAAGGAACTTCATGGATAAAGCTGAAGATACTGGAAATAAATATATAAACATGTATAATTTTTATATTCATACGAGGTAGAAAAGAAATGCTCTCCAATTCAAATAACTAAATACCGAAGTAACTGTGAATTTATTTTCTGCATATGCGCATTTCGACAACTTATGTCTCTTCGGTGCAGATAAAATCTAAACGTTTGGAAGACCATAAAATCAAATATGTTAAAAAACTGATAGAGAACAAATACCCAATATGATCTAAATGAAAATCCAAAATCAGCTAAGGACAGAGCTTTGCATGAGGGAGATACTCCTTAGTTTTCAACAAAATTTACAAAAATTTAGATATTGCAAGAATCAATGAATGTAGAAGTAAAACACAAATTCAAACAATTAAGGGAAATAAAGGAAAAATAGAGGGAATAAAAAAAAACGGAATGAACAAAAAATGTATGGTTATTTGTAAAGATTAAGTATTAACTCTTTTCCTACTATACATTTTATTTACATAGCCTTCTGTTATCTGCCGGACCCGGATGCTTTCGCTGTTGATGCTTTTTGTATTGCTTGGAAACAATTCACTAACGCTTATGCGCTTCCACCTTTCAGCATCTGAGGATATGTTCTGCAAAAAGTGGAAGAAGAGGAGGTCAAACTGACATTAATAGCACCGATATGGCCCACACAACCATAGTTTGCAAAAACACTACAGTTAATAGCAGCAGACCAGTTTATTCTACTAAAACTAAATAATGTAATTTGTCATCCGTCAGATTTGTCAAAGCAAAATGTGATATAGACAATGAAACTTGCTTAATTTCGATTATCAGAGAATCGCTCAGACAACATAAAATATCGGGAAATGCTGCCTAAATTATTCTCTTTTCCTGGAGAGAATTAACCAAAAGACAAAAATGGTGCCAAATCAAAAAAGCGGTTGCGTTTTTGCTGTCGACTATTCATTAATACGCTTGACTCATCTGTCAGCAATGTGTTAAGTTCTCCGACTGAGTTATTTAACAACAGATAAGGTTACATTTACTTAAACAGTGCGAGGTCTTCTGTGTTATCATTTCGCAAATAAAGACACTTTAGGTGATCATCCGCTGGTAAAACGATTCATGATGCGTATTTAATCAAAGACCAGTATTTCTATGACATCAGAATACGTGGGATGTAAATATTGTTTTAAAGTATATAACATCATTATCACCTATAGATGTGTTGTCATTTTATATGCTTACATTTTAAGTAGTTATGTTATTGAGTTTTCTTACTGCACAAGAGCACAAACTTTAGAACAGATATGTCTAAATGATTGTGAGTTGTAAGAAACTGAGTTAAGAATTATTGTTAAATCTTTACTTAAAACTACAAACCTGGAAGTCATCTGGAGGATATTGTATTACCAGCGTATGAATATGATTGCACTTTGTGTGTAGTGAAAACATTCAAGGAACATGCTAAACGTACAGCGGATATTCGGTAAAATGAATCCCGATTATTAATTACTAACCAAAAAACTTAATTGTTTTCCAATATATACATTCTTTTATGTACTGGCCTTATTTCTCATGTGTTATCGAAGCAATAAGTTGATTTAGTAATATTATAATAACATTTCGTCTTAAGAATAACACCCATTTAATTTATCAAGTATAACTAGAATATTTTCAACTTAGGTATTTGTCTGACCTGCTCAGCACAGCTTAAGTACTTCTCTTAAGACTAGAACAAGTAAAATTACCAGAAGGAATATTGTGGCCATCACAATTAATTATGAGTATAACTATATTGTAAAGCAGTATTTTGTATTTTTATGAACACGATGAACATGCATCTTTTAATGCCATAAAATTGTTTATAGGAAAAATTAGATATATTCTTTTACTGTTTCAGCATGTTCACTGCCAAGAATCTACCTCCTTTCTTTCAATAATCCAGTTAAACAGATTAAGTATTATCACATAAGTAAAAAGGAAAATACTTACAACTAGCTCCAAAATTGTCAGTTCTTGATGAGTTGTCCGGGAATGGTCCTTGTTTTGTCCTTTCTGATAATTAAAAAAAAGGAATGTTTTACAGCAAATATAAAGATACACATCATTTTAATATTACTAAAATCCTTTTTTTCATGTTATCATGGTAAAACTTCCTTTTTGTAAGTGATAAGTGCATATAATTGGGTGAAAAAAATACTTTTTTACAATATAGATGTCAAATACATGTATTTAATGTAGGTATTTACTTTTATCTTGACTTTATCTTTATCTATAAATAAAAAAAATACCGAATTTACTGTAATTTTACTGTAATTACATTGTTAGTGAATTGTATGTAAGTTTGATGTACATTGTAACTTGATAGTCCAGTGTCTAAAATTTTCATTAACATGATTTAACTGTGGTAGCACCGATTTTTATTAACCCCCCCCCCCCGCAGATTGGTAACAATTCTTACCTGCCTTTATGGTTAATTAAAAAAAAAGTTTGCATGTTAAAGAAATAAATTTCTGAACAACTTTTAAATTATTTCTTTACAACTTACAGAACAATCTATGTCAAATTTAATCTATTTGACAACATACATAGGTATAGGGATGACTGCAAGCAGTACTACCAATAGAACAAGCAGGCCTTATGTTGACGAACCGTCAACAAAAAGACGTCGTTTAGACAACCATATTACTACCATGATTACATCAATGGATACTTCCTCAACTCGCTCTGTCCCCTGTGGCGGAGCATGTTCAAATCCATTTTGCATATCATGCTGCAGAAATTCAGGAGGTAGCAGTAGGACACCAACAAGAGGTAGCATCAGCAGTGCACCAAGTCCATCAGGAGTTCTAAATTCACCAAACCTTTCACCGTGCACGACGACATGGGACCAAGATATGAAGGATGTGATTGAGGTTACAGAAGAATTGGACGAATTTGAAGATGTAAGTAGAATATATATTCATTATAGGCGATTGGGGGGGGGGGGGGGGNGGGGGGGGCGCTGTGTCTACACATTCTTATTACACACAACAAAAATGAATTTTGTCAGATGTGTACTGCAATACACTGTAACTTTGAGTGATAAAAGTATATCATACATGTATGTGTATGTTTTTGTTAAGTTGGAAAAAGGAGGGAGGAGGTATTATTATTTTTTTATTATCCTTTTCTTAAAGTTCATTAAATTATTGGAGGGGGTTTCATCGTGATTTATTAAAGACTGAAGTAAGTAACGTAATAAAATTAAGGAAATTACTGAATAGGATTCTTCAAGGTTTCAGAATTTAAGTAATTACATAACTTGGCTAAAATTACACTTGCAATTAACTTACAATCAACCCCGTCAACAATGACATCACATTTGGTGAAATCTTCCATACCTGAATCGATTAGAAAGAGTTTACATTCAATTGGTCAATTTGATTGACGTCGTTGACGTGTGAAAAAATCACATTCTGGTATTCCGGGACTGACAGTAAAGAGCCTCTGCGACATTAGTCGAACAGTGTCGGGTGTCTTCACTGACATGTGAGAACATCACGTCCACCAACAAAACAAACTGAAAAAGCACAAATCACGATAGTAAACATCATTTCGCCATCTTGTCTGGTAAAGTCAGATGAAAGAACTACTGTGGGTCAAACTTTGAGAGATAAAGGCTTGACAGATGCCTATGAAGTTCTTTGTCTTCTCAGGTTTACCTCTTTCACAGTGATCTTGTGACAGTGTAGCTTTGTGATTGTAGGTAGTTACGGACAAAGTTTTGGAATGAATGTCTCGATAAACAGTAATTGAAAAGGCAATAATGCGACCTAAAATTCAAAGTGCAAGGTCAAGGGTCACTAATATAAGGGTAATAAGCATTCTGCCATGACATATAAAATATCAAAACTTACATAAAACAACAAAAAGGATTAAGTCCGGATACGATACCACATACGGACAGACGCGTAAACGGAAGGCCGCTTGGGCAAATTGACTGATCAAATATAATTTGTTTTGATTCTTGGGATTGAAATAAAAGTGATTTCAAATGTAATAAGACAACTTATGTAAAGAGAAATCCTTACGTTGTTTGTGATAAGTTCTATGGTGGCAACGTGTGTCTCCTCCGATCCGGTTTTCAACGTTTTTATCCAAAAAATCCGTCTAGGACATTGCCGTTACTGTATGCTAAGGTATTTGGGTCACTATTTTAGATAGTTTATTGAGATTAAGTAAACTAAAATCCCATTCAAAGGCAATACAACAAGTGCAAGTAGGAAAACGTCGTTTAACGTCATTTTGCATGCAGAGATGGTATATTGATTTTATGTGATGTGAAGAGCAACTACATAGGATACCTACAAAATCATTTTTATTCGTATAATTCATTTCAGTAATTCGCGATCTAACCCCATATTTCACAAAGGTTATAATCTGACCTTTGACCTTTGATATTTCAAAATCGGCTGATACGAATGTTTGACGACCCAGTTTATCCTACTCTTTCCAACGATATATCATATAGGTGTGTATTATTTCGGGACATTGAACTCGTAAAATAAACGACTTTTTGTTAATCTTCCGCTGTACTACTATACGGGCACTTGTTTCTGTGTGTGGTACTGTATTTCCCATCTTAGGAAAGTTTTTGGGCATCTTACGTACCCATCTGGTACACGACTACTGTCTTATTTATTCTTTTGCATTCATATGAAATTTTAAATGTTCTATGACCATAACATTTCCAAAACTTGTCCAGAGATGTGATTTAGACATTATGCTTTCTCTGCATCTGTACGTTTCTTTACAGTGATTCAATTCCCTGAATTGTATCCAAGAATTTCAAGAGCAGCAAGTGCGATGAATGCTTTAGAAATTCTCTACAATCATTCACAACAACGTTTACGTGCACATACAAATAAAGGGCATGGAGTTGCACATACACATAGAGGGCAGGGAACTCCCCTAAGTTCCCTTCTCATTTTTTTTAAATAACTCTGGAAAGGAATGTAATTAAACAAATGATTCTCTCATGTTTAAAACGTGCAATATAATAAATAACTAGATACCAAAGTTATACAGCAAAGTTAGTTTTTGAAAATGGCCATTTCAACATTTTTCATATATTGTATACATCATTATCGGTGCCATAACATCTTGTTTTTAGCATACCAAATTATTAATCATGGTTATACAAACAAAACAGGAATTTACCTAGTTGTTATATAAGAAAGAATGATTTAAACTTGTTCTTTGTTTTTAATAAAAGCATGTTCTACAGTCAAATTACTTATTTCTAAACACAATTTGCTATGACATAAATGAACAACGTGGATATGTATTTTTTTTCCAAGATTAAATTTGAGTCGATGAACAAATTGTTACTGTGGTTTTCTCTGTTTTTTAAGTATGAAAAAAAAATAATTGATTAGGATTGGAAATTCCATATTGGCGGCACATCTTCATTGAAAAAGTATCAAACTGCGTGTGATTCACTTTCTTTTTGATTGAAAACATATAATTTACTGTTCTCATCCAAATATGTCACAAGATATACTCATGCATATGCATTATATAAGATTATGTTTACTTCATTGCGTTTATTTTTGTAAATTCCCTTTTGCTCCTGCAAGAGTACTTTAATTTTAAGTTGCACAAAAGAATAAGAATATGTTTTCTCGGTGGATTTATTTGAAGGCCTATTTTCACCTGTCAAATAAATTTGTGATGAACTGGTGCATCCGGGAAAGGTGACCATGGCACGAATGATATACAGTTTGGAAAAACGTATCTTAAAAAAGGTTTTCTTTTCAAACATAGCACTGATATTTGATTGAAAATTTGCTGGTAATTGTTTGGTAGCGAATGATATCGCCATGAATCGTCGTCCCAACACAGGTGGCAGATTTTCGACTGCTACTGCCGGTACCAAGTCCGGCTGTCCGAGTTCCTATCGTTGTTTACGTTTGTCTTATTTGTTTTTTTCCTGTGTAGTTTCCTAGCAGATTGTGGCATGTAATTATAATTTTCAACCATTGTAGGTGTTTCCTGTTGTCACTTTTATTTCATTCATTGTTTATATTGTAGCTACATTGTCAATTATTGTTTACCAACAGACGACATCTTAGTAATTAGATAAACAATAAGAATTCCATGTCGACAAACTCATAATCATTTATATATACATATAATTAAAGTTAAAGACAAATATTTACACAAATGATAAATTTCAAGAAGTGTTCAAAAAATACTTAATACTGATAATGAGATTATAAAAGAAGTGCCGTATCTGCAGAATAGGGCGGGGCTTATTTCAAATGGCAGAAGACAGAGGTGATTATCTGAAGTAGGAAGAGCTATGCCTCTGTTTCGGAGATTGGCTTTTTCAGTATTTAGTGGTCATGGTGTCAGTTCGTCCGTCCGTGTGTTCGTTATTCCGTCCGCCATAGGCCATAGGGGGTACACACTTTGTAGCGACAACTCCTCCTAGACCACTTGGTGTAATTTAATGAGCTGGGGGGGGGGG
>MJUU01031645.1:6563-21465 GCA_002080025.1 Modiolus philippinarum | reverse complement strand
GGGGGGGGGGGTGATATATTATCGAGCTTTACTCAGTTTTCTAGTTTATTTTGCATGTACAGATTCAGATTTATTCGTTGTATTTGATACTAAGTTTAATATGTTGACTAAAGGGAAAGTGTTTTATAGCTGTTTTCTGTTCATTGCTGAATTTGGGATTCTGAAATTGTAGTTGAAGTAGTGTTTTCGGTAGTCCAGGAACACCAGATTGATATGTTAGATGAAGTTGTTGTCGTTGGCGATCACACTAAGGAAAAAGGGCATGCTGTCTATCGGCAGTTTCTTCTATGGATACATGGGTATCAGAAGTTAGGGAACAGGTAGTTGCTGTTTGTTGAGGATACGGGTTGTATTAGAAGTTCCTTTGGTCAATTGAGGATTTGTGAATTTGAGACTGGATGACAAAAAGATTCTAGGAGACTTGCGTTATCTTTTTTAATAACCTATAAAAGCACAACTCTAAGCTCTCTTTTACAACCTTTAACGCACAAATTTTTCCTTCGCATTGCAAAGTATTTAGTATCCTACTCAACGGTTGTTCTAAACATTATATGTAATGTGAGCGATAAATAAATTCACAAACCATCTTTCGGATGGGATGTAAACTCAGATCCACGTGTTGGAAGAAATTTGACGCTTCCTGCAGTTTCAAAAACCCTTGTAGCAAACTCTTTTTTGAGTTGTCCAAAGTTGATCAGCTACAAGGCTAAATTTCCCGCCCTATTTCAAGATCGCCATATTTCTCCAGTGGCAGTCCCTTCCATGACCATTTCCATACCTTTACTGACAAACTTTTTATCGTCTTGATATAGTTGAAATATTGCTGAATAGACGTTGAACAATATCCAGTCATTTAATCTGAAATGTGAATTGTGATAGTTGGGGTTTCCGATATGGGTGTTGATGAAAAATTGTATGTCTGAATGGTAGGAATCTACCTCGCTATCCAAAAAAAAAAAACATGAATTCTGTTCTCTTGGACCCCTTTTACATTTTGACGACTGATTTAATGGTGTATACTCCCCTGAAGTTTATTAATATTACTAAGATATCTTTTCATGTCTGTCCTGCGCTTACTGTAAATTTCACAGAGAGGCATAGAACATGAATAAGAAGCTATTCGTTTCATATGTTTGGTGTCGCAATGAAGCTGGAATTTGGTTTTTAACTGACATGATCTGCATTGAATCCCTCTATAGGACACCGCAATATCTCTGAAGAATATCTTAATACCCTCATCAAACAAACGGTTATCCTCGATTTATTGTGCCCGATTGTTCCCATTGTAACAGTTTTAACTCCTTTTTCAATAAGCGTACCATCTTAAGCCATCTCAATCTAGACTGGAGTTTAATGCATATTTCCTATAATACCGATCTTATTCCCCATCCGTATAATAATCGACAACTGCTGCGAAATTGAAATTGACACGTCTAGAATAGACCATGATGAATTAAATCAATGGTGATGTGCCACATATAGATTTTCCTATATAATTCGAATTTTTGTTGTCACTTTTGTTTATTATGAATCTTAATGCAAAATTTAACCCCAGTCAATGAGGTATTGAATGTGGGTCAGAGTGACCCAATTATCTAAAGCAGCATCATTCTCTAATACGCATCCACTGACACAAGATGATTGATTGATTGATTGATTGAATATTGTTTAACGTCTACTCAGCAATATTTCAGCTATATCAAGACGAGAACAAGTTTGTTGATAAATAATCACTTTGGGGTATGGAAATGGCCATGGGACGGGAAATTCTGACTGCCACTGGAAAAGTAGGGTGAAATCGTCAAGGGCGGGGAATTTAGCCTTGTAGCCGATCACCTACGGACCACCCCAAAAAGAGCTTGCTACAAGGGTTCTTTAACGTGCAGGAAGCGTGGCATTTCTTCCAACACGTGGACCTGAGTTTACATCCCATCCGAAAGATGGGTTGTGTATTTATTAATCCCGCACAACCACGGAATGGGTCCTATTTCTATATCCCGGGACCCTCGGGGTCAGCCTCCGTTTAGGAGGGGTCACACCCCGCAAGCCGGAGATACTGGGTCCTATTTCTATATCCCGGGGTTCCCTCGGGGTCCTCTGTTAGGAAGACTCATACTCCAAGCTCAGAGGATGCTGCGGGCCTATTCTTCAGCCGGGACCGCGCACGGCGGCACAAGATGATTGATGTGCCACATATAGTTTATTGGAGATGAATCTCAATGAAATTTTTCACCAGAGGTTGGTAGAACGGTCACGCCAGATACTATATTCCCTTCCCAATTGCGTTAGGCGACGGGTAGAAAAAAATGCACCAAAATCAATATTAAAATGTACATCTTCAACCAATGTTTAAATTATCTGCAAAATTAAAACTTCATACAATCAGATTTGTAAGAGAAATAGCCAGAACAACTGAGAACATAAGGGCAACACAATGCCTCTCAACTTATCAAAATGCATAAAAACCAGTAATTTTTCCTTCAGTCATATTTTGGTTACCAACAGCCATGTTGTTTGTCGGGTAATCATTACCCAAAATCTGTTTATATTGGAAATGATTCAGGCTAAGTTTTGATACAATTGGTTCAGGTTTCACAGGGAAGATTTTTAACTTGAAGTAAATGTACCAAATGCCATTATCTGTTGTTTTTCATGGTGGTTATAATCAGAAAGCGCTTGTCACAAGAAAGGCACATACCAAATATGAACACCCTACCACTAAAAGCCTCCTCCCTCATGAGGAATGTTAAAGTATTTCTTTAAATGCCCTAAGGGCAAGGTAAAGGTCAAAATGTCTGCAAGTATGGTACCAGAGGAATGCTCTAATCACAAGAAATTCACATACCAAATATCTACATCCTTGCTCTTCAGGTATCAAATCAACAAGCCGGGGTTATGACAACAGCTCTCCGAACATTCGTCCCGGCTAGCTTAAAAAGACTTTCTGCCGACCTACCGACCCTATTTTCAATTTCCTTTTTGCTTAATAAAAAGAAAAACATGGAAATGCTATGTATATCCAGCATTTTCCTTGCTTGAAATTACAGTTTAAGGATGTCTGTAGGTGTAAACATGTATTCAAAAAAAAATTCAATATGTGCATTTTCTTTAGCAATGTCCCCCACCCTTCCTCCCGTAAGCAAATATATCTTGAAGAATTATTTGAAAAACCAGATCTTTTAGAGAAGTGTTAAATGGGAAGGGCTTCAATTTGAGAGTCTATGAGGGAAGTTTTTAGATAAACGTCAGATGAAAATGACAAAATTTCCAATGAATATTGTTTAATGGTCAACTTTTATTTCTGAACAAATGTAAGAAACCAATGAAAGGATTTGTAAATGAGACAGGTTCGAGAAATACATGACAAGAACAAGCAACTTCGAAATTGGAACGTAATTTGGTTAAATTTTCAGAGTTTGGCTCTTATCATCAGTTCAAGAGAAATTCTTATTGTATTTGGTAATACAGCTGAACTTAGAACAGTTTTCTGCTGGCTAACAAATTACTTCTTGCGACACATTTTCAAAAGCGACTATCCATTAACTATTGCAACTAATTTTGATTCCAAATGATCAAATGGTTCAAAAAAGATCTTTGTATAAATAGTTTTAACAAGATTGATGCACAGCGATGGTTAAAGTTCAGTCTTGATAAGGCCAGGCCAGGTGGGATAATAAAAACTGCTTTTCTTAAGGGTTTTGGGAAATTTCTCAATAATTGGAACTATCTCAGACGGACGGACAACCCCTTCCCTATATACCCCCACTTGCCTAGTGTCAGTTTCAGGAGAATATCTAATCCCTTGTGTCAGTTGAGATCAAACGAATTTTACGAATCTTCTACTTACATTTCAAGAACTTTATTCCCTTTTATTTTTAATTCAACATAGTTGCTACCAATATTTAACGTAGCGTTTTGAAAGATTCTTGTGAGGATGTCAGCGTCGATGATCAGACTCTTGTCATCAATGACAATCCAGCCATATCCTCTACAAAGTATTAACAAAATAGAAGAATGTATCCATGGAATTTCAAGGATATTTAAGTCATTTTCAAGGACCAAAATAGTAAACAATTTCAGATGCAGTTTTTATTAGGCCATAAAGAGTTAATCTATCGGTTCTATTTCTCATTGCAAATGATGACGGAGTGAGGGAGGTGATTTTCTTTATATTCTTTTTTGCCAAAAATAGATGAGGCAGCTTTATACACTGTAAAAACCATAAAAAATGTAATGAAGGTTTTCTTTATTATATTGAAATGCAAAAATAAGGTCAATGAGGTGCTTTCTTCAAGCCTCAAACTAAATGAGGAAAGGGCTTGAGAACCAATAAATTACTTTTTCATGGCCTTACTGAATTTTCTTCAAGTACCACCTATCGACATTAACGACCTCCAATTCCATGATTTTTGAAGAACACTTCAAATTGAAGGTTTATTTTTTCAAGCACTTGAACTTAAAAATTAAATTTCAAGAACTTTTCAGTTTTTCAGGATGAGTGGGAACCCTGTATGTACTACAACAATGTATTTTAACAAAATGACATTAAAATTGAATATTTATTCTGGTACAATACTACATATTAGCATGTATGAGTTTTGGTTTCGTGGAATCGATACAGATCAACTTGTTAGTGTTGACCCGATGATTGATATTAATAGAAAAATCGTTTGATTATGCTAATATTTTAACAGTAACTTCGGTATTTAGTTATTTAATTATTCATTACGAAAATCTGTAATTGATTTAACAGTTGTCTGATGTGTTTACAAATTTCCTTTCGAGTTTTAAATTAAAATGATATTTTCTAAACTAGATAAACCTAAAACATCATTTGACCAATATTTAATTGTTCTAAATGCAAATCATCAAATTCTTAAAACTCTCGACCGGGGGTTCTGACAAACTCAAAAGCAACCGGACATATTTTTTATCATGATTCCATGATGTTATGCACAGTTGAATACCATGCTATTTGTCTGCCTTATTTACATGTTGTGGTTAATAAATTTTTTATGTAGTCTTATAATGTGCTATTTTTTTTAGTTACAGCTGGGTGTTTCATTTCTGATAAATGTGAGGACTTATTTATTAAGACCCTTTTTGGTTATTTGTTCTCCATTCGCTTTTACACGTTTTTCGGGTAAAGGACTTCCAAATGCTTTAGTTATATCTGCACTGATGAGACGTAAGTTGTCGAAATGCGCATATAAAGAATATAAATTGGCAGAAACTTCTGTATTTTGTTATTTATCAGTGGTCAGCTTGTTAAATGATTGCAGATTTCACTAAATAGAGATTAATACATAGCCTTTCCATATCAGCTAGGTTATCATCCAGAGACCCCCATATCAGCCCACCGCCGTGCGCGGTCTCGGCTTATGAATAGGCCCGCAGCATCATCTGAGCTTGGAGTATGAGTCTTCCTAACAGAGGACCTCGAGGAAACCCCGGGATATAGAAATAGGACCTAGTATCTCCGGCTTGCGGGGTGTAACCCCTCCAAAACGGAGGCTGACCCCGAGGGTCCCGGGATATAGAAATAGGACCCATTCCTTGGTTGTGCGGGATTAATAAATACACAACCCATCTTTCGGATGGGATGTAAACTCATTTCCACGTGTTGGAAGAAATGCCACGCTTCCTGCACGTTAAAGAACTCTTGTAGCAAGCTCTTTTTTGGGCGGTCCGTAGGTGATCGGCTGCAAGGCTAAATTCCCCGCCCTTGACGATTTCACCCTACTTTTCCAGTGGCAGTCAGAATTTCCCGTCCCATGGCCCTTTCCATACCCCAAGGTGATTATTTACTAACAAACTTGTTCTCGTCTCGATATAGCTGAAATATTGCTGAGTAGACGTTAAACAATATTCAATCAATCAATCATATCAGCCCAAGGTGCCAGCTGGGGGATGATAGCTGCGCTAATAAGGAAAAGGTTAGGTCTAAATCTATTTATTATAAACTTCCAATTAGGAGTTGTCATCACACAAATACAACATGACATCTGTTTAGGGAGGATTAAGTGTATTACCTATCAAAATAGGCTCCTTGGACTTCTCAACTGATAGTATCTTCTTCATCGTGCATCTAAAACAAGAGTTTCTACCTATTATAACACATAAATCCTTACTGTCAACCATTGTAGACAAACCGTGCAGAGAAACTCGTACAAGTGCAGACTCACTAAGGGGGGGGGTCGTTAAAAAGGCTATAAATTCCTGTCACTGCCCTTTTTCAAGTTGCTGTACCTCCTATACGTCTTTCGTTTTGAACTTGGGGCATTTTGAATCGGGTAAATTAATGTTCTTATATAGGTGAAATGTTGTTCGCTAGACGAAAACGCTATCGAATCATCCAATCTAAATAATGAAGTAGAAACAAAAGGTGGATAAATTTAATGACATAATTTCCATAAATGAAATAACAAAATTTGTCAAATAAATATAGAGAAAAATATGTTCATAACGGCGATCATTATGAACAAGACTTATTCACACATAAAAAAGTGTAAATTCTCTAATTGTCTAATTTGTTTTATGTGCGAGAAAAAATTCTAAAAATATGGATTATCATGGAAACTGCAGGAATACGAATACCAGTTAAGAGGGGGTAAACAGGTCTGAAGTAGATGCAAGTTTTTGATGTTCAGTTTTATTTCAGTGTCCAATCAATCATATAAAATTGCTTCCAAAGTTGGATCTAATGTAGGCAAACTTTCAGTTTTTCCGCTCCGTTCGGTATTGTCGTACTTATAAATCTCACTCCAGTCACTCTCACCATCTATTTGTTCTGTTTAATGTGAATCTCTGAAAACTACAATGCGTTCCTTTGATCTTGATGACAATACAACACATTCAGATTCAGATGAAATTGGTTCGTACTGTAAATGCAATTTTCAACTTCAGACAGACTGTCTTTGACATAAACATGTTTTTCCATTGCCCATATAGTCTGACCCTCGCCTTGTTTATTTGAAAAAAAAACTTGCTAATCAAATTTTCCTTCCATAATGTTAATAGGAAAAATAATCTGAGCCCCTAAGTAGGCGAAAAAAGCCTGGTTCGGATGAAATCTCGACCATTATATTGGTTTTCACACTTTTACTTTGTATTTTTTATATTTGCTAAAAGGTTTCATATTGATAAGCCAAAGATTCTTTATATTTTTTATATAATTTTATTGTGGTCCAATAAGGCAAAGAAGTTCAAATTGGTTGTGGATGGCCGTATCATGATCTTAGACAACAGTTTATTGTACTACTGCAAATATATTGTAGTCATATAGTGGTATGGTGCAGTTGTTTTGGGTAGTATAACCTTAGTTCTTGTTAAGATTTGAATATGATGTTGCTTGGCACACATGCCATTTCATGGTTTGAACTCCTTACGAATATGCTGCATACTGGGGAAATATTTGAAAAAACAATCTAGTACTTAAAATTAAAATCATGTTAAAAATGGACAAGAGGAAACACCTACAATGGCTGAAAATTATAATTACATGCAACAATTTGCAAGGGAACTACACAAGAAAAACACGTATTAGACAAAAGACAACGATAGGAACTCGGGACAGCCGGACTTGGTACCAGCACTAGCAAAAGCCGGCGGTAGGGTTAAACCGGTTTATTGGTACCCAAACCTCCCCTTTATCTGTCCCGTTTCCCTGTAGTGTAACTTAGATTTTTCTCTGTATGAAATTTAAATGCTAAACTGCACAAGTCGAAATAGACTATTTTAGACATTTTGAAATTTAATAAATATATAATTACATTTTCTTTGCCAGAAAGACAAATTATGGCAGGAAATTGCAGCAAAACACAGTAACTATGTATCAGCTTGGATAATGTTTCAAAGAGTTGGAGATGAGAGATTATAACTGTCATGATAAAAAACAAATTGATAACAAAAGCCAAATCAGCTTCTGATGCAGTGTTAGCACTTATGGCCTTGTATTATATGGCAATGCAGCCATATCCTTCTAATTGTTGTGCTGCGTTGTTATACACACAACGCCAAGTCCTTGGAGATGATTTAAAAGAAGATAGTCAAGTATTTGAAAGATCAAAGAACATATTAAAAGAAACTAGTAGTGAAATTGATTTATTTGCAAAGACTTCCGGTACCTTGTGTTAGATATACAAAATATTCATAGGTCATTGAAGCAAGATTAGAAATATCACTTGCATCTTATAAATATTAATAGCTGAGAAAATAATACTTTTAAATAGACTAGTCAGTTGAAGTTTTGATATTTGTCATTCCTGCTTTAAATACCTGAATAGATTATTTAGGGCTATTTCAGTAAAAAATCACCTAGTGGGTTGTACAACCATAAATTTAAACACCCCACATATAGAAAAAAAATTCAAATTATATTGTAAATAACTTTTTCCCAAGACTCTGTACCAATAGATTTTAATTTGTCTTCTCTGGTTCAAATAGGAAGAAGGGGGCGCATACAGATTTCGAGCATCCATAAAAGGAAACAATTTGTGAAAACCTCTACTACTCGGATAATTTCACTAAGTGTTTTGCAACCCCAGCCAGAAAAACTAGTTCGCATTTCCACTCTTGTTCACAACTTAAAGGGAATTTTAAATGGAATAGCCCTGACAGCTTTAAAGCCATAAGAGAAGTAATAAAAAAATTTACATGTTTTTGTTGGGTAAAATATATTGCTGACTTGTTCAAAAATGTTATGTGGCGCTGATAATTAAAATCCAAATCAAGATTGTTGAAATGTCTATAGAAAAATAAGATGTTTTGTAAAACTAAATTAACACAATATTTTTTAAGTTGCCATATCAGGGGGTTAGAAATTTAAATGCAATGTTTTGCAAAGTTAAACAGAACTTTTGTCCACTGTTTTGGAACCCCAGCCAGAAAAACTAGTTAGCATTTCCACCCTTGTTCACAACTTAAAGGGAATTTTAAATGGAATAGCCCTGACAGCTTGAAAGCCATCAGAGAAGTAAGAAAAAAATTTACATGTTTTTGTTGGGTAAAATATATTGCTGACTTGTTCAAAAATGTTATGTGGCGCTGGTAATTAAAATCCAAATCAGATTGTTGAAATGTCTATAGAAAAATAAGATGTTTTGTAAAACTAAATTAACACAATATTTTGTAAGTTGCCATATCAAGGGGTTAGAAATTTAAATGCAATGTTTTGCAAAGTTAAACAGAACTTTTGTCCACTTGTGTGTCTGTCTGTGTAAATAGTATAAGAGGAGTAGTTTAAGATGATGTTGGTACATGTATTTTCATAATTTACTCTATTTGTAATTTTTAAGTTCGTTTTAGTTACTGTAAACTAACATATTTACTTTGCGTTTTACTGCTTTCAGTCTATTTCGCTGATATTTTTTATGTTATCATGCAAATTATTACTTGAGTATATAGGAAAAGAGCTCCAATATACGTTTTCATGGCAGTCTATTTTCATGATAATTTTTTTTTGCCCCGAAGTGAAAGTTGCAGAAGAGAGACATAGAGATCATAACTCAGTCGTAGGCGTCATCAACATTTACCCTGTGGTGAAATTTTTTTAAACATCAAATACTGTACCAAATCTTTATGGAATCATTTTAAATTTGTACAGAAGCTAGAACATGGTCAAAAGATTACTTCTGTAGCTGTAAAACTTATTTTTTTAGATTTTCAGTATTTAGACTTAGTATTTTTGCAAAAGAAATTTATATTCACCCTGTGGTTAGAGTTTTGTTGATGATGAATCAAGATATTGAATCTTATTTGAATGTTTAAGACTTTTTAAACTAAGAATATGCGCATAAAAATACCTCAATCTGGATTTTTTTTCAGTTTTTCTATATTTATACACCCCGCAAACAAAGTAGGAATCACCCTGTCCGTCTGCCTGTCAGTCCATTTACCTTGTCAGCGCATGTTCTCCTACACGACTGCTAGTATTTTGATGAAATTTTACACAGTTGTAGTACACCATCTGAAGATGTGCATGAAGTAATATGCTTGCTGCCTGAAATTTCTAAGGGGAGATAATTTGTCATTGAATATTTTCTTGAAAAAGGGTGGAGGCGAACCTTGTCAGCGCATGTTCTCCTAAACCGCTGCTTGGATTTTGATGAGATGTTACACAGTTGTTGTACACCATCTGAAAATGTACATGAACTAATATGGTTGCTGCCCGAAATTTTTAAGGAGAGATAATTCGTCTTTGAATATTTTCTTGAAAAAGGGAGGAGGCGAAATTCGTCTTTGAATATTTTCTTGAAAAAGGGTGGAGGCGAACCTTGTCAGCGCATGTTCTCCTAAATGGCTGCTTGGATTTTGATGAAATGTTACACAGTTGTAGTACACCATCTCAAGATGTGCATGAAGTAATATGGTTGCTGCCCGAAATTTTAAAGGGAGATAATTTGTCTTTGAATATTTTCTGGAAAAAGGGGGAGGCGAACCTTGTCAGCGCATGTTCTCTAGTGATGAAAGTTTTCAGCGTATCCGCGGATTTCCGCTTTTTCGCTTTCAAGCTGCTCCATTATATTTGTTTGTTTTTACTTTATACCTGTTTCAAGTGTAGTGGATTTCCGCTTTTTTCAACCAATCACAATTTCATCTCTGGTTCTCCTAAGCGGCTGCTTAGATGTTGATGAAATGTTGCACAGTTGTAGTACACCACCTAAAGATGTGCATGAATTAATATGGTTGCTGTCTGAAATTTTTAAGGGGAGATAATTCGTCTTTAAATATTTTCTGGAAAAAGGGGGAGGGGTGATCCTTGTCGGCGCATGTTCTCCTAAACCACTGCTTGGATTTTGATGAAATCTTGCACAATTTTAGTACACCATCTGAAGATGTGCATGAAGTAATATGGTTGCTGTCTGAAATTTTTAAGGGGAGCTAATTTGTCTTTTAATATTTTTAGGGGAAAAAGGGGGGAGGTATATCATTTTGTCCATACTTGTATTGTGTCCACCTTTGTACTGTGTCCACAACTGTATTGTGTCCACACACACTTAAATTTACACTTGCCATATTGATTCAAGGTTCAAGTNACAGGAATTTAACTTGTATGCACATCCTTGCAAACACAAAACCTATTTATAACAAGCTAAATACGTAAGCATGCTTTCAAATTCTATTATAATATATATAGAATATTTAATTCTAAGGACTAGTTATTGCTAAAAAATCCAATTTTAATTCACAGATATGAGGTATTTGGAAGTTAAATTGAGTTTTTGAATCTCAACAAAATTTCATTAAAATAGAAATTAATGCATACAGTAGAAGATTAGTCCTGTTCCAACTTTGGTAAATTTCCCGGAAGTATCGAAGAAATAATTTTTGAAATTTTTGAATCAAATTAAAAATTTAGCAATTTCTGGTACCAAAAACAAATTTTAAGCACTAAATATTACGAAAAACATGTTCAACCTTTGGTAAATTTCCTGCATTTCTCCAAGGCAAGATTTTGAGAAAAGGTCTAATTTTGCTAACTGTCACAAAAAATTACACAAAACTAAAACGCAAAATACATTTTGAAACAATTTTAAGAGGCTGGAGGCAAACTTACCAGCGGAGGCGGCACCACTTTTACATCTTGCAAGGGTATCGGGAGTAAGTGTCAGTTCTAATGGAAATTTGTCTACTACGTTGTCGTTGTTAACGTCCTTCACCGACGTGGCTCGGCATGGCTGGAGCTGCTATTGTCTGGTCTCCGTACATCTTCATAAGGAGGTCTTGTATTGACTTAAGGACACTCACTCTGTTGTTTATTTGCCTCAGAATTCTGTGGATGTTGTCATGGCAGCCATAAACTCTTAATCTTTAAATAGGTTTGATAAATCTGCTGTGGGTCCTGCTGGTGTTGGTGCCACTCAGGGTGTTGTTTATTGTGTTGTGGTGCACGTCGTACGTATAGATGTCTGAATGACAGCTGGTGCTTCTGATGCTAGTGTTGGGATAGGTGTTTGTAATGACAAAGTGGAATCTTCGTCACAAGATGGCGGCGGATGGAGGACCTACCTATACCTTTTTAGAACTGAGGGCTTACATGGGTTGAAAGTGATAGTTTTTTTTAGATATTATTGCTAAAGAACTTTTGTTACAGTTGACTTTTTTACATTCAATTATATTATTTCTTTCTTTCGGATAGAGAATTTTTTATGTTTTTTTTTTGTTTGTTTATTCCATATCAAAACATCTGTCAGCAGCATGGCAATGGTTTAGCAACATTGCAACGGATTTGAAATAGCTTTTACAATTTATAAGGTACAAATGCTTGAAAATTGTCTCAATTGTAGATGAATTTTTAGGTATGTAAGGTATGTAGTGTTATGTCGAGGCCATTTGTCTCGCTTTTTGTAAATATGTAGGTATTTTTTAATTATTGTATATGTAAATCTCACATTGCTAATAATTTGCTTTATACATGTTGTTTATCTTACACGAAAATCAAAACTTGTTTTGACAAATTTTCGATCAATTCACAAAAAACTGAGTTCTCCCAAATTAGATCAATAACATTTGAAACAGATATAACAAAGGAATGAGTCTTGAAGTGTTTTTGGCAAGACAGTCATTTATTAAAACTTTTTTGCTGGATCAACATTTGGAATATCTGTTTCATTTCATGATTGTAAAACAATGTTCTACATTATTTCAAAACTCAAGACTTTAGCAGACCAATTACCCTCCCGATTTATTTTAATGGGCTATTTCAAGGGACATAACCCATTATGGGGGTAGTTCTACATTAAATGATAAAGGTAAGTCAATGGAAGACTTAATGTCACAGGAAGGTTTATGTATTTTCAACGATGGTTCAAACACGTATTTACATCCTGGGAATGGGGCTTACACAGCTATAGACTTAACTATTACTGACCAATCTCTTCTCTTAGATTTCTCTTGGAAAGTACAAGACGACTTTTGTAGTAGTGATCATTTTCCTATTATTCTCGAACATCTTTCTTCCTCTGTTACTACAAAGCCACAGAGATTCAAGTTCGACAAAGCTGATTGGTCTCTTTACGTGAACCGCCGTGCGCGGTCCCGGCTTATGAATAGGCCCGCAGCATCCTCTGAGCTTGGAGTATGAGTCTTCCTAACAGAGGACCCCGAGGGAACCCCGGGATATAGAAATAGGGCCTAGTATCTCCGGCTTGCGGGGTGTGACCGGGGTGTGAAATGGCACGCTTCCTGCACGTTAAAGAACCCTTGTAGCAAGCTTTTTTTGAGTGGTCCGTAGGTGATCGGCTACAAGGCTAAATTTTCCGCCCTTGACGATTTCACCCTACTTTTCCAGTGGCAGTCAGAATTTCCCGTCCAATGACCCTTTCTATACCCCCAAAATGATTATTTATTAACAAACTTGTTCTCGTCTTGATATAGCTGAAATATTGCTGAGTAAACGTTAAACAATATTCAATCAATCAATCTTTACGTGAAACTGTGTAAAGGAGAATTCCATCCAGATTTGTTTAAAGATGTTGATGATCCTATTCTACTGTTCAATGAAAAAGTACTTTCCATAGCCGATAGAACCATTCCAAAGACCTCGACTAATCCAAAACACCCAAGCTAACCATGGTTTAATGATGATTGCGATGATGCTCTTAAAAATCGTAAGAAGGCGGAACGACGGTTAAACAAACATCCCAGAACGGATAATCTTGGCAATTTCCGTGTCTTTAGAGCTAAGGCTCGCAGAACATTGAAACAAAGAAGGCGAACGTCGTGGCGTAACTTTGTTTCAAAACTGAATTGCCATACCCCAATGAATAAAGCTTGGAATATGATTCAAAAAATTAAGGCAAAAATAAGAAAGCTACTGTCCATCATCTTAAAAATGGCCAAGATTTTTTAACCTCTGAAAAGGAAATGGCTAATAAAATAGGACAAACGTTTGCCAAGCACTCTTCATCTAAAATTTAGGCCTCACATTTCAACGAATTAAATAACATAAAGAAAAAAACCGCCGTGCGCGGTCCCGGCTTATGAATAGGCCCGCTGCATCCTCTTGAGCTTGGAGTATGAGTCTTCCTAACAGAGGACCCCGAGGGAACTCGGGGATATAGAAATAGGACCTAGTATCTCCGGCTTGCGGGGTGTGACCCCTCCTAAACGGAGGCTGACCCCGAGGGTCCCGGGATATAGAAATAGAACCCATTCCGTCGATGGGATGGGATGTAAACTCAGGTCCACGTGTTGGAAGAAATGCCACGCTTCCTGCACTAAAGAACCTTTGTAGCAAGCTCTTTTTGGGGTGGTCCGTAGGTGATCAGCTTCAAGGCTAAATTCCCCGCCGTTGACGATTTCACTCTACTTTTCCAGTGGCAGTCAGAATTTCCCGTCCCATGGCCCTTTCCATACCCCAAAGTGATTATTTATTAACAAACTTGTTCTCGTCTTGATATAGCTGAAATATTGCTGAGTAGACGTTAAACAATTTTCAATCAATCAATCATAAAGAAAAAACAAAACTTAACTTCAAAACTCAGGATCTGGAAGACTATAAGGCCGACCTTAAAATTATGTTTGTTTGCAGTTCCCCCACTGTACTTGAGTGATGGGTCGGTAGGGAGGGAAACATTTTATTTTATCATCGTTGATGATTGTTTAACAGGCAATGAATCGGACATAGATCAGTTGTTATTAGCATTAGTGCAATTACAAGAACAATAACTGACAAAGCGGATATTTCAATACCGATAAAGAACATTAATTCTTTTATGAATACTAACATCTAAACAGTATCTGCTGTCGGAATTCATCGGGGCAACCAGTTGAAAATGGAGGCATGGGTAGGGACAGGAGATTGCATTTAGATTGATGAATTTGAAAAAAAAACTTTATGAAGCACAATCGAGAAATAAAAGTTTAATGTAGATGAGACAGCCGGGTCAGCTATTTGATT
>MJUU01031643.1:28432-38687 GCA_002080025.1 Modiolus philippinarum | reverse complement strand
GGAGATAATCAATAAATATAATAGGGAACAAAATAGCAATAGCAGACGAAACTATAGAAATATGGCGGGAAAAGGGAAATCACTCTAAGAATTGGATGAAAAAGGGAGGGACATCCAAAAATAGCAGACGAAAGTATAGAAATAAGGCGGGTAAAGGGAAATAACTCTAAGAATTGGATGAAAAGGAAGATAATTATGTAATATAATAGGAATTAATTATGTAATCTAATGGGAAATAATAATGCAACGGCAATAGCAGATTTTACTAGAGAAAGAAGGGACAAAACTCTAAGAATTGATTGAAAATGGAGATAATCAATAAATATAATAGGGAACAAAATAGCAATAGCAGACGACAGTATAGAAATTGGGCAGGAGAGGGGAAATCACTCTAAGAATTGAATGAAAAGGGGAGATAATTATGTAATATAATAGGAAGTAATTATGCAATATAATGGGAAATAATAAAACAACGGCAATAGCAGACGAAAGTATAGAAATAAGGCAGGAAAAGGGAAATAACTCTAAGAATTGGATGAAAAAGGGACATAATTATAAAATAAGGTAGAACATAAGAAAATCACACATGAAAAGGGTTAGACAAGAGGAAATTAAGTCAAACATTGAATTACAATACAAAGAACAATACTGAAAATGGGTTGAAAAGGTATAACAACATTAAAAAGGGTAGGATATTAGTCTAAACATTGGCTTGCAGAACAACATTGAAAAGGGGGGTGAAAAGCTATAACAACAATAAAAAAACGGTGGGACCAGGGAGAAATTACTAAAAATTGGACGAAAAGGGAAGAAAATATAAAGAATACCATTGAAAAAGAAATAAAAACATCCGAAAGACCAAGCCCGAGTCGTTCCGACTAGGGAAAAGACCTGACTTCCGGTGTACATCTGGGGCTACACCCACTTCCGGTCGCGCATGTCCACTGTAGTATGGTCAACCGTGACCCTTGCAGGGTCACGTGTTGTTCCAACACGTCATTACCTATCAACATGCCCGACTAGGGCTTCCAATAAGACCACTTCCGGTTGACACATGGGGCTACGCCCACTTTCGGTCGCGCATGTACATAATAGTAGGGTCACACAACACCCCTGCGGGGTCACGTGTTGTTCCAACACGCCATTTCCGGTTAAAATGGCTACTTACAGTAGATACAGAACCACTTCCGGTCTACACCATGGGGCTACGCCCACTT
Organism: Modiolus philippinarum; assembly: GCA_002080025.1. Lineage (NCBI taxonomy): Eukaryota > Metazoa > Mollusca > Bivalvia > Mytilida > Modiolidae > Modiolus > Modiolus philippinarum. The sequence goes on along the minus strand of MJUU01031643.1, from coordinate 37,470 downwards.
CCGGTCGCGCGTGCGCGCTCCACTTAAGTTATTTAACACCCTTGCAGGGTCACGTCTTGTTCCAACACGTCATTTCCGGTCAAAAGGCCCGTATAGGGCTTCAAAAAAGGCCACTTCCGGTTGCGCATGCGCAACCTAAACATGTCATACATCGGTCACGTGACTTCCGCTTCCGGTCACGTGACTTCCGTCACGTCACTTCCGCTCTACGTCACTTCCGGTGACGTCACTTCCGGCTCCACCACGCTCCACCACGACAAATCCGACTTTGTAACCACCTATATACTACTTCTACAGAGGTACATTAAAGGTAGTATTGACCCGGGATAAAAAGTTTTGTATGATCAGAACAGTATAACAATGGTCTAACAGTACATTACAGATAGTATTGATCTGGGGTAAAACGTTTTGTATGATGCAGACTGTATAACAATGATCTAACAGTACATTACAGGTAGTATTGACCCGGTACAAAAAGTTTACGCTTGTGTATGGTGAGTATGAAGTACTAACTGAGAATGATGAATTATTGTATTTTTCTGGCTTATAAAGCACAAGTGAGCAATATTCAAAGCTCTTACTGAACATGTTGGCTTGGGTGGTAAAGTTCAGCTTTTAGTCAAAATAAGCTTTGACATAGATCATGAATATTTCTGATTAAACCACAAAATTTTAATTATAGATACTAGTGATATATCAAGGCAAGCCCTTTCTGTTTTTTTTTTTGAATTATTTTGATAAATGATAAATTTTGATTAATATTTTATTATTATATTTATTTCATTTTCAATTTTAATCACATACATATAAAAGTGTTTCTGTTATACATGTTATAAGGAATAAATATATAAATTCAAATTATAAAACTTTTAATATAAGTATAGGGTAGAGTAAACTTAAAAAGTATAAATATCAAAATTATGATTTTTTTTTCTATAATGTTTTCAATTTTGATTCCTGATTTATTATAATATTTAAATATTTTTTTTAAAACTTATTACTGACAGATTTCACTATACCTCATTAACTAATTACTGTATAAACAACAAGCCCTTCTATTGTCCAAAACTTAATAATTAAAAGTTGGAGAAACGTGAACACACCCCCTGAGATCGTGCAAAAAGGAAAGAGATCCCACAAATCTCGAATGTGGTCCAAAAATTAAAATCTGTTGAGGGGACAACCATTTGATTTTCGGGGAGGGGGGCTTGGGCGATTTTACCTAGAAAGTTATCGAATATATGATAATCTCGAACATATTATTTATTTTCACCAAGTAGATGCAACAAAAAAAATTCTTCAAATCAAAATTGAATCATTTATTTCCATGACAAGTACGATTAGAATATTTATTTATTTTCATTAGCACCGAGATTAAATTTTTATTTTTTTTTATTCGCCCTGCATCCCATCCCCACCAACGAAAATCAAATGGAACGAATATTTAAACAAAAAATACAAGAATACGTCATAATTTGTCAAAATAAAGTAAAATTTAAAAAAAAACTCTTAGCCAGTTTTTGTCCAAAGCCGTGTTCAGTCCTAATGTTTATGTGTTTCCATGTTATACATATCTTGACTTAACATGGATGCTCTCTGTAGTTTATTTACTCTAATTGTCAAAAAGTCCTTGAGAACCTTTGTAAAGTACCTTTGTAAAAGAAACTTGAAGCGGCTATTGTTTTTTTCATTCATGTTCAAAACTTTAAAAATCTAAATCCTGGGACCAAAGGATGGCCTAGTCGTACCTCGTCTTCTGCTTCCCTAGTTTAATTTACACCATATGTGCATTCAGATACAGTTTTTGCCCATTGGTGCAAACTTGCATAAAGACATAAAGGATGTGGCTATTTCGAGAATTTATGTTCTCAGTGCAGATACCATCAAAACATTTTAAGACCATAAACAATAAATTTGTAAATAATGACATCTAAAATTTGGGTTCAGATGAAGTGTATAGTACAAATGCCAATGACGAAACTTTTATCAGCGGAATCGGAGATTCAGTTAGTGGTTCGTGGACCCTTTTTTCTTGATCATCCTTTTCATTTCATGCAGGGAAATCAGTGATAAAAATGTCAGAAATAAAAATGATAATAATGGAAAAAAACGGAACTCCATTTATTCGAAGGTTTGATCTGACAATATTTTTGAGTTTCTCTGTGATTAAATATATTTCTTGTAGAGGATAGATTTTGAAGATGTGAAAATATTTAACTTCACTCAAATCTTAACTCAAAAATGAAACTAAAATTATTCGTCTTCAATATATGTAAAAATTTAACTCGAACTTTAGTACATCGAAATTTAATCCAAGATTGTAACTCTTACTCAACTCTGCAAACTCGAGTTAACCCAAACAAATACAAGAAATGAACTTTTACAACTACTTAAAGTGATTGAAGATTTTCCCGAAGGTAGATAAAATCCGGTAATCACCGATGCATCCACGTTAAAACCCGATTCGTACGTATTCGGCATTCGTTAATGTTTCCTTTTTCACTTACTACACCTAACAATGAACGGTCCTTTTGCTTCTTTCGTATGCTTAAGTAAACTTACGTTCGTTTCGTTACATTCGTGAGTTATCGAGAAATCTCTAACAGTACATTACAGGTAGTATTGACCCGGGATAAAACGTTTTGGATGATGCCTACCGTATAACAATGGTCTAACAGTATATTGCAGGTAGTATTGAGCCGAGATAAAACGTTTTGTATGATGCAGACAGTACAACAATGGTCTAATAGTACATTACAGGTAGTATTGACCTTGTATGATGCAGACTGTAGTTTAAACTTAGTTTATTTGTAAATATAACAAAATGGATAAGACACAAGTAAGACATACTTATGAAGTCTTCTCCTGTTTACAATTATTTACAATATTATGACATGCTAACTAAATTACTAGTGTCATTTTACAATAATAAACAAGCTTTATAAAATAAAATGAACACATAAAAAAAAAAAGAGAATGATTGTGTGGTGGTGCGTGTGTGGATACTTAGACAATAAGGAAACGTTCAGTTTTCATATTATACTTATAGACATTGTGTAAAACAATTTCATATTGATCAAACGTAAGCTGATCACTTAAACCAATGAGAAGATTCAAGTCTATTCCACAATATCCCTGTACCCAGTTTAGATCATTTTTTAATACTTCTCTTGCCTCAAAATAAAGAGGACATTCAAGAAAATAATGGGATGCGGACTCGTATGGATGGCCACATCGACATGAGGCATTTTGGATAATATTTACTTTATGGAGATCACCATTTAAAAAGGATGCCATACATCGCAACTGAGTTAATATTATATTCAATTTCCTGGGACCTATCGAGAAATGTTTTGGTACAGTTAATATATCATATGTATTTTTTAAATGAGTTTTAAATTTAGATTTACTCGTAATATTCCTAATATTCAAGTCTATACTGTTCCATTGCCGAATAGTTGACGGGAAAAATGATTCGCTAGTTAAAGATAATCTACAAAAGGGAATGATGATATCGTTACCGTTCCGCAGATGTACATTCAAATAATCTTGGGCAGTCTTATTGTAAATCGAATGAAATAGTTGTAATTTTTTCCGTTCCCTTCTAGCACTTAATTTTTCCCAACCTATTTCTTTGTAAACTAAATATGATTTGGTAAAAACGGGTAAACCAGTTATTAAACCGTGCAGCTTCCAAATGCAAATTTTCTAATTTATTTGCATTTACAATACCACAGTTGTCCCACAATTCTGATGCGTATTCAAACAGCGGACGTATATAGACTAAAAATAATTTTTCTAAATTATTTCGAGACAATTTATATTTAAGCTTACGTAAGATATTAACGTGTTTAGAGACACTTGATACAATATTTGCAATATGCACATTCCACTTTGCGTCATTACTAAATGTAACGCATAAATGTTTATGTGTATCACTAAGAGGAATGGACTCCCCATTTAATTGAAAGGTCAGATCATTAGGGATATTGTTATTTGTAAACATCATGATTTCTGTTTTGCTTGGATTGAAGCACATGAGCCATTTATTTGACCATTCATCCAGTTTCTTTAAATCATGGTCAATAACGTATTTGATTTGTTGAACATCATAGCTAGAGTAACCGAATGAAGTGTCATCAGCAAAAAGCCTACAAAGTGAGATAAGATTATTTGCAATGTCATTGATGTATACAATGACTGTATCACAATGATCTACAGAGGTACATTAAAGGTAGTATTGACCCGGGATAAAAAGTTTTGTATGATCAGAACAGTATAACAATGGTCTAACAGTACATTACAGATAGTATTGATCTGGGGTAAAACGTTTTGTATGATGCAGACTGTATAACAATGACCTAACAGTACATTACAGGTAGTATTGACCCGGTACAAAAAGTTTTGTATGAACAGGACAGTATAACAATGGTCTAACAGTACATTACAGGTAGTATTGACCCGGGATAAAACATTTTGGATGATGCCTACTGTATAACATTGGTCTAACAGTACATTACAGGTAGTATTGACCCGGGACAAAACGTTTTGTATGATGCAGACAGTATTAAAATGGTATGATAGTACATTACAGGTAGTATTGACCCTGGATATAACGTTTTGGATGATCCCTACTGTATAACAATGGTTTAACAGTATATTACAGGTAGTATTGACCCGGGATAAAACGTTTTGTATGATACCGACTGTATAACAATATTCTAACAGTACAATACAGGTAGTATTGACCCGGGATAAAACATTTTGTATGATGCCTCCTGTATAACAGTGGTCTTACCGTACATTGCAGGTAGTATTGACCATGAATAAAACGTTTTGTATGATGAGGACTGTATAACAATGGTCTAACAGTATTGACCCAGGATAAAACGTTTTGGATGATGCCTACTGTATAACAATGGTCTAACGGTACATTACAGATAGTTTTGAGCCGGGATAAAACGTTTTGTATGATGCAGACAGTATAGCAATTTTCTAATAGTACATTACAGGTAGTATTGACCCTAGATATAACGTTTTGTATGATGCCTACTGTAGAACAATGCTTTTACAGTACATTGCAGGTAGTATTGATCCTGGATAAAACGTTTTGTATGATGCAGACTGTATAACAATGGTCTAGCAGTACATTGCAGGTAGAATGGACCCTGGATAAACATTTTGTATGATGCAGACTGTATAACAATGGTCTACAAGTATATAACAGGCAGAATTGACCCGGGATAAAACGTTTTGTATGATGCACACTGTGTAACAATGGTCCAACAGTATATTGCAGGTAGTATTGACCCGGGATAAAACGTTTTGTATGATGCAGACTGTATAACAATGGTCTAACAGTACATTGCAAGTAGTATATACCCGGAGTAAAACGTTTTGCATGATGCAGATTGTATTACAATTGTATTACAGTGCATTACACGTAGTAAAACTTTGGTCGCTTAATAATTCTTCAGCGTTCATTTTATATATTTTATTTTTGATTTTTAAAAAATTAAATACAACATATACAACTAATGATAAGACGGCGGTGTTTGTTGTAGTTGTTAGTATTTCCAATAGCATTGCTTTTTTATTGCTATTTTTGTTATATTACTTAAGCATTGCTTATGCATTGCTTAAGCATTGTATAAGCATTTCTTAAGCATTACTAAAGAATTACTTAAGCATTACTTAAGCATTACTAAAAAAACAATCAAGTAACCAATAATCAGTAGGTTGATCTGTCTTTAATATTAATTTACAATGTTTCTTTTTTTAAGTTCTTCCTTTATTCTTTGCCTTTCTTCCAAAGTAGGAATAACATCATTTTCTCTTAAGAAACAGTCATTATTTGTCAGCTGGGGGGTTGGATAATTTTAGGGGGGGTCGAAATTTTGAAAGTGGTTTCATAGGGGTGTCGAAAATTCAGGACGGTTCTCTTTGGGGGGTTGGATTTTTAAAATTAGTTTTTAGCTTCATTGGTGCAGTAAAAAGTTTCATTGACTGAAAGGGTGTTTTTTTTGCCCGCCTACCTTAAATTTAATATTTTATCTTTTAACAGCTCTGAAAATCTTTCCCACAAATTATGATAATAGAGGAACATAACATAACATAACATAATTTTATTGTTCAACCACAAACATAAAATGGGTTTTACAATGATAAAGTAATACAATTATACAATGAAAACAGTAAAGAATTTTAGTAGACAATACACAATATTTTAGGCAGCAAATGAACTTTTATGTATGAATCTTGCAGTATTAAGAATAAATATTGGATCATTAAAAATATATATTTATCTTTGGAATTTAAATATTTAAAAGATTTGTTATTGACAAAACTGAAGAGTGCAAGTCTGTCAGATTCATACTTTTTACAAGAGGTGAGAAAATGTATTTCGTCATCGATTACATAACTGAACACAGACGATGTTCTCTTGGCATAGGGGTTTGCAATGACGCCCTGTTTCTATTCTCAGTGGATGACAACTAGTTCTTAGTCTGCTCATCCCTTTAAGGAGGTGTTTTTTAGATAAAATGTCAATATAATCCTCCTTAATAAACTCATTTTTAATGATCACATAGGATTTAAGTTTATTGCAATAGAGGAATAATTAAAGCATGTTTCCTTTTATTCACAGTAAGGATATGTAATTCTAAAGTAAAGAAAATACTAATTTTTAAAATACTTGTAGTCATCGCTTTCTTTGTTCCTTCGGTATTCTACTGCCGTTGTTCAGTAAAAAAAGTTGCACAATCTACGAGAAGTAAATTATGGATGGTACGGTACGTGGGGGTATTGGACACGACGACCCCTGACTTGTGAGGATGGACTTACTCAAATATAATAAAAAAAAATTCTTTATTTTTCTTTTTTAACATGTTCAATCAAAAAGCAATTATTATTTCCGAGTTTTGTTTAAGACTGACTTTCTGTAACCCCAAAAATCACATGTCTAAGAGAACCAGACTGCCAATAAAGTGGCAATTATAGAAATTGGAAACTAATGGGGGGTCAAATTTTTTTATCGGCCATTTGTGTGGTGGTCAAAGTTTTTTATTACGCTGGACAGGGGGTCGAAATCTCAAGCAAGAAATTTGTGAAAAATTATCCAGCCCCCCACCTGATAAATAATGACTGTTCTCTTGGACAATTATCAAATCTGTCTCTGTCTTTTGCGTAGAACATGCATAACCATTTTGTTTGTTCTCTTAAATATTTTAACACAGAATTATATCTCTGTGAAATGACCCATACTGATTGTTCTGCCTGTCTTCCTGAAAATGCAAGTTCAGACAGCATATCATTTTTCTTTATTAGTTCTTTTGTTGCACTGCAATCATCAAAGATATATAATGTTGGATGACCAGCATATTTCTTAAAGAACATTCTTAGTAGTTCTTGTAGCTTCTCTTCTTCATTAACAAATGGATTAACAATTATTAGATTTTTTGTTTTTGGTTTTCTAACATCACCAATCCACTCACGATTTTTGTATGCTTTGTTCCATTGAATGGTTGGGCAAAGTATAACAATATATTTAAACACCTGACAATATTCCTCTTCTAATAAATCAAGAACAAACTCAGTCTTACCACAACCAGTTTGATCACATATAATAGCACAATGGGCATATTTTGGTAATTCCCGACTAAAAGGAGATTCCTCCATTTTTTAATAAATAAAATAAACTGCTCTCTCGACAGGAGGGAGATAAACTTCCGCTCCGCTCGCTTAATAATTTACTTCTTTAAATCTTCCATCTTCAAAATTAATTTTTGAAACTTGTATAACAAAAGATAAACATTTATTGGTTTATCAGCTCCTGCTTTTTTCGTTATTTGGATGGTAATACCTTCAGATGCATTTTCAGTTCTTCCACCTGAACCGTGTAGTGAGTTATCATCTGTTGAACGTAAATCTAACCATAACGCAAAATTATTTGTTAGGTATTTTTTCTAATGTTGTATCAGAGAAACATACATCTTTTAAAACTGTGTCTGTTGTTTTGTTTCGTTTTGAATTCAGAGCAAAGAATTTATTTATCTCATCCAATTGTTGATATGCTTTCATTCCTTGACTGTATCACTAATTTCGAAGAACAATTGATAGGTCTATCCGGAAGTTGTGCCATAATGCTCTCATTTCAGATTAACCGATTAAACTAAGACACTATATATATACCTTTAATATGTACATTTATCAATATACATTGACGTAAAATGAAAGTTTTTGTTGTCCATGATACTTTGATATTGACCTGATTTTGAAAGAAACATCTTCCTGTACTTTTTTGTATTTAATACATTATTGTTACTATAATGGTATTAAGTGACAAGCAAAAGAAAACCGGAAATCGATTGTCGAAAATCAGTTTTTGGTCAATAGGTTCCAAACTGTTGGTTTAATCACCCTTTCCTTTGCTACAAATGTAGATCGTAACAGGACACACATTTTCTCCAGCATTTTTATCTACTATCTATTACTGTTTTTGAATACATCCAATAGCAATGTCTCATATCAAAGTTCAAAGTTTTGTAGCAATAAGTCGTATCACCTACACATGTTTGTTCAACGCAAAGGCCTCATATCAATATATAGGTGGCCTGAATTAATTGGATCGACCTCTCAATCGTTCTTTGAACAACTGAGGTTCTAGTTTTATCAGCTTCGCTGAAGTTTTCATCTGAATGTGCACAGCAAATGGTTGAAAAAATTATATAAATACATTTTGCAGAAGAATGATTTTAAAACACGAAAACTTTGTCTGTTTTAATACTTACTAGTTTTATAGCAGATTAATTAAGTGCATACGTTTTCACAATTAAAAGAATTTATTTAAGAATATGTTGAAAGATATTTTTCAATGTTGATAATTTTGATAAATGAAAAACTGGGCAGTTATTTATTTTATTTCATAATTTTCTACAAATTGTATTATTTTTATCTCAAAAATGTGCAGATGGTCATACAAACTGTTACACAAGGCTTCATATTTCCAAATACTATTAAAATACAGTAGTAAAATATAT
>MJUU01031643.1:0-28237 GCA_002080025.1 Modiolus philippinarum | reverse complement strand
TGGTCAATAGACGTCATCGGTCAATAGACTCCATCGGTCAATAGACCGCACTGGTCAATAAATTCCATCGATCAACAGACCGCACTGAGCAATAGACCTCATTGGGCAGGGATATGAACATACCAATAAATGAAAATACTCCATACTTAATAGAACGTATAAAATATATGTATAAGATATATATATATATATTAAATTGTGTTTCTCTAATGATATGTCAAGTTTAAACCGGTTTTGACCCGTTGGATAAATTTTCTTTATTCAACGTATGTTGAATAAAACCACCAAATCCATTCGGAATACAGTTCTCGGTGTTTGTCACTGATCATTAGAGATAAAGATTACACCACTTCATCCCGATTATTACCATATTTTATCCACTCTCGATAGTTAAATCTAAAAATTTTAAAATGCTTGGCAAGCCTCGCAATTAAAATTTTAAAATTTAACTATCTCTAGTGGATAAAATATGGTAATGAACGGGATTTTGTGGTGTAATCTATATATATCAGTGATTAAAGTATCTATTAAATATTTTATGATGTAATTTATCCATTTGTTTGAATAGCTATATAAATATATGGTTTATTAAATGGGTTTTTGAATAGCTATAAATAGATTCTACTGTATTAATGAAATATTATAACATTTTTCCTAATGCAATCAAATTGATAACACTGAGTAGCCAGAAACACAATAAGTTAATTATAAATGTTAATAATTTTTAGCTAAAAAGATTTCCCGTGGGAGAGATGTTTGCTCTCTATATTTTTCAGTTATGGTGTACTTGTGCATGAGAGAATTTCTCATATGGATATACTATTCATACTTTCAAATGTAATCCATGACCACCTGTTTTAAGTGCCCACATCTCACTATTTTATTACACCAATTTTTCTTACATTCGACTTGATGAGTGCCCTGTGTTTGTCTATATGTTGTAATCGTCCACTAGCTTAAGACACTAGTGCTTTTGTCTGGCAAAGGATGACAGTGATTGTAAGAGCACTTTGCGAGTTTAATTGATGTTTGTTGACAATCCCGCACCCATGACCAATGAAGAAATGGAGACGATTAGCAAAGAATTCCGCTTAAACCGGTGCTAGTGGCCGTCTTGAACTTACTATGAGGTATGAGCAAAGCTCATTGTTGATGGCCTCATTATGACTTCAAGATGAAGAACAACAATAAAAGCGTTGTTCCTTTGCTTGTTTTTTACCGTGAATTTGTAGAGACTGTCTCATGTGCATTTACTCCGTATCCTTTTATTCACCATTTTTTAAAAGGGATGAAAATTGATTTCTTAGTAATGCTTGGATAATGATTGGAGGGATAGTTTCGGTGACTTCTGTGTTTGAATCCAATTACAGTCACTATTTGTTTTGATTTAATTTTCAATAATTGATATCAAAATTTATTATGTTATACAGAATCAAAATAACTATTGTGCAATGTACTAAATGTTTCTTTACTTCTACCGGGGGGGGGGGATATAAGTGTTAAAAAAAAACATGTTGTTTTCAGTAGTGTTCTTTTGTAATCCATGTGTAATTGTATGTCAAACAAAACACACAAAACAATAAAGTGTGCACATGCTTTACTTTTGTCGTCTGCTAAATATCATTTTTGACAACCAGCTGATCAAGTTTCAGTTTACCTAGTAAACACGAAACCACAATTTAGATAATTTGACAAGCAAATCATTTATCATTTAAAACAGTACCTGCATTTGCGTAGACATTTTATTTTAAGGAACTGATGTCATCCCTTTTAAAGTGACCAATAAACCTTTGACCCCTACATTTTTGAATGTAAAACATATCAACTAATTACAATGACATAGGTCCCAAATACCTAATTCTTACACATTCCGAAATTTCCCCAAATAATTGCTCCAAGAAAAGTAACAAAACTTTGCAAGCCCTTATCATGAAAACGGTCCATCCACCAACATTCGCTCAAATGAACGAAATATCTGTCATAGCCTGACAAACATTTCTCCCATTACAATTCACTACCTATTTATTACCATTTCCGAATAATATCACAAAATATGTTTAGGGAGTTTTCTAAAATAACCCCCTCCCCTGATAACGAAACGACCCAAGACGGATACAATCACAACTTCAACAGAAACTACAAAACCCCACCAAATTTCATCGACCTACACTTACCCACTTAGACACCTCTGTGAAAAGTAGAAAAAAACATTTTTTTACAATTTTACAATCCCAATAATGTCTATCCGTTGTACCGGATAGACCTTAAATATCACTATCATCAATTGACATAATTTCATTCCCACTTATACGAATTGTTGTTTTTTTTAACTATTGCTCTTCCAATGTTTTGTTATACTGTTGAATTTGCATCTTTAGATTCAATTTCTATTTAAAAAGCTAATCTAGTTGTTCCAGGAACAATAATATCATTATTACTTAGATCAGGAAATCTCACTAATAACTGTTGATTTTTATCAATAGTTGAAGGATTATTAGTTATTACAACACTTTGGCGAATTCTTTTTACACCACGAGGTTCTCTTATTTTTTCTGTAAGGGTTTAATTTTTCTCCGTAAGCCGATATTTTTAAGGATTATCATTGATGCTAGAATATTGATACATGCAGAATTATTACTCTTACTACTAAAACTTATTATCTCCATCCTCAACTTTTAAAGGTGTAGCAAAGTTAACATAATTATAAAAAACATTATCCAAACCTATTCCATAACCATCTTTTTCAATATCATTAACATTCGCCTCGACAAATACATTATCTTTGTTTTTTTTAATTATGCTAAACTAATACCTAATATCTGATCTGGAAAGTTCATTACACATTCACCACCACCAACACCAAAATTAAACACTTGATCATTCACCAATGGACCATCAATTCCAGCGAATATACTTACTGTTGTTCTGTCTGGTATATTTATAATTTTGTTAAATAATAAATTATTATTAATATTCATTACTTGAAGCTCGTTCTTCATTTTTAATATTTCCGATGCATCTACGTGTTTTTTCTTAACACCAAATATACTCATTTTATTATATAAATTATTGAGTCAGACTCGCATCTGCTCGAATTTCTAAAACACAATTGGTAAATGATTAATTATCTTGATATTATTCTCATCTCTAATTTCTAATTTAAATTCTGTTATAACATCATTTACCAAACACTTATATTCCAGATGCTCAAATCTCGTTGCTATAACATCTCCAAACTCTTTATTCTCGACTGGAATAACAGCCAATAATGTACTCGGTATACCATCAAGATGATTATAAGAAGTGCTTACTTGTTCTAAATGTACATATAATGATTTATAAATAGCAAAATCTATGGGTCTGTTTCCATAATGTTTTTCATTAATTTCAAATATACGTTTTTTACTAAATCCTAACAAATATTTCAAACTTTTACTAATCTTTAATTCAACAGGTGTGGTTAATAAAGCAATACCATTTGTTTCTTTTAAGATAATAAAATATTTTCTTTCATAAATTCATCCGCTATTTGTTTGGAACTATGATAACCATCTATAATCTTTATAGGTTTTCTCCAGTTTTTCTTATATGTTCACCTGAAATATTATACCAACCTACGCAATATGATATAAATTTTACACCAATACGTTTATTCCCGTGTCTGTTATCAATGTATTTTTGTAAGTTTATTGTCTTATCAATATTTGAAATAGTATGGCACGACTGAAAGGAGGCTGGATCTATTTTTTAATCTAAAAAATGATAACAAAAGAATTTAAATACAACCCTGATGCATTATATTCAGCTTCTAACGAGACCAACCCTTACACTAAGTATTCTGAAAAAGATATAAATCTTGTCAAACAAACAAAATTTGTAAATCAAAAAGAGAACTTCAAAACAACTTTCCCCGATTTATTTCAAAAATATCAAAACCCACCATTACACACCAACAAACCATGGAATACATGGCTTCATTCTTCGTTTGATTGGTGTCAATGTCAGTTAAACTTTGCAGTCTGGTGTGCAAGTACAGGATGTGGATTTCCTACAATGACCACATACAAAACGCTTCAAATCTTACCCAAACGGTTTATTTGTTTCATTTATATTATTGTATTGCCAGAATCTTAAAAGAACTTAAATCACCTTTACCAACGGATTCTTCTTTCTGTTATTGCAAGAACCCATATCACAAAGCTGAAAATCAAAAATTATGTGATGAATTTAAAAAATTTCACCTAATACAGATTTGAGACAAAAATTAGAAATAGGATGTCATGGTTTAGGAAGTTTTACCCAATACTGTAAACTAAGTGCTGAATATAGAAAGATCATTCCCAGAATGGACCATTATTAAATATAACCGATTCAATTCATCATTGAATAGATATAAGTACGGCTTGGACAACATTTATACTAGGTTTTACAAAAGTAGGAATTGAACGTATTAATGAAAGAATTAGAACGTTTGTATGGGCTTTATTAGGAGCACAATCTCAAATACGTGTAGATATACTTAAAACAGGTACAGGATTTGATGCTCAAAAACAAGTCTTAGCGAACGTTCAAGATGCTATTAATAGTCATATCAAATTATCAAAATGTTTTAAGACACGCAAGAAGTAAAGTTGATTGTTGGTAATAATAACAAAATTGTAATTGCAACAGAAAATCAAAAACTAGGTTTTAATGATAATATAAATAATAAACATGTTGAACAAGTTTCTCATTCTTTAGATAAATTAGATGGAACAAAAACAAAAAAATCTTTACCTGAACGAGCTAGCCTCTTATCAGGACGAGCTCAAAATTATGAAAATGACACACCTTTAGAAACACAAAAAATAATGCGATACAACATGAAGACAACAAAACAGCATTAATAGTTGGAAGTATTGTAATAGGTATTGGTGCACTTATCATCTATGAGATTTACTAATATACTCTCTTGCAGCAGCATACAATAAACCAACAACTAATAAAACTAATGCCCATAAATGTTCACTAAACCAGCTGACAACTTAACCTGCAGAAGACAACAACCAAGACACAATAGAACCAATAATTCCCGGCAAGGCTGCAGCTGCTTTTCCTTCAAGATTCGCTAATAGTTTTCCTAGATTTGATCATTGTTTTTTTATCCAATCTTTTGCTCCACCTTCGTTTTTTGGTGTAGGTGGAGGATTAGTTTCACCACCAGAAGGAATAATTGCCTCAACAATAATACCTATAATCATTCCAAAAGCAGTTAAAACACTAACTATTGTAATTCCTGGTTCTCTGAATAATGTTCTAATTCTTTCACCTTATGTAGTGTCTTCGTTTAATACTCTATGTATTGTCTCTTTGATTCTATTTACCTGACTACGTAGTTTATCTTTATTAACATTAATCACCTCCAGTCTTGCACTTCTCTCAGATTCCAACTCTCTTTTTCGATTACTTATTTTATTCATTTGATATTCATCATTGTCTGCTTTAGCTTGTTCATATTTCTTTTTCATTTTCTAATTCTTTATTTGTTTCATTCAGTGTAGCTAATTCATTTTCAGTTTCTTCTTTTACTGATGTCATTGCTTCAATTATACATCCATTTCTCTCTTTGTCATATTTGCTTGTGTTTCTTCGTGTATGAATAATGTTTCTATCTCTTTTACAGATGTTTCCGCATTACTTGCTGTTTCTAATAGTTCTTGTCCTTCTTGTTGTGAAGATATTTCTTGTAATAGAATTTCTATATTATTGAGTTCACGAATTGCTGCTTCATTTAACATTCTCTGATACTCTGCTCTACCTTCTCTAAGTCGTGTAGCAGATGGATGAAAATCAGCCAGACCTAAAACATTTCTAACAAAATCAACACCGTATTTTCCTTGAAGAGTGTTAAATTTATTAAATTTTAATACTCCTGCTTTGTAAAATGTTAATGCATTTTCATCACCAGCTCTATCTTTTGCATATAACATAGGTCTTCCATAATCATCAGTATTGACAATGAAACCCTTTTTAATAGGTATGGTTTCATCATTTTCATTATAAAATCTTTTTATCATTTTTCTGATAATTTCTTTTTTTTTCTAAGTTATTCTATCGTTTTCTGATAAATCTTTTAAAACTGTAATTCCATTATTCATCGTTCTTTGAAACTCTATATCATCTTGAAAAGAAATTTCTTCTTCATCTTCTTCTTCTTTTTCATTAAAAGTTTCCATTCCAATTCCTCCTTCAGCTATTTTTATTTATAAAAAATGAAATCAAAAAGTTTAAAATTTTTATTCGTATTTTGGTGGGGGATTATTTACTATAGTAATTTTATTATATAACATTAAGCATTTTCTATTTTTTTTTAATTTCCTTCATTGCTTGGGCTTTAGCGTCTTCTATTAATTTCTTCCTTTCACTTTCACTCAATCCTGTTTGCTTTGAATGTATATTTCCTTTCAGTTTATTGTACTTATCTAATTCATCTAAAATCAATTTAAACTCATTCTCACTTACCTGTCCGTCAGTCAAAGCTTTTGATATCAAATCTTTTATACTATCCAACTTGCTCTCTGCCATGGTTTTTATTTCATAATGTTTCCGTGCTTTTGATGTTAGCCTACGTCTAACAAGTTTAACACAAACCCCTAAACCTCCACACACAACAGCAGCAATTTCCAATGGCAACAAAATGGGAACAGTTATCCCAACAGTCGTTAAAATAACAGACGTTGATATCAGACTAGTATCAACACCATCAGTAATATTAATTCCACGACTGTATTTTTTTGTATAATGATTTACGAATATCTCTCTCATTAATCAATGTTTTCTCTATCTCTGATATTTTTTGTAATCTATAATTCTGCCCATCTTCTTTTTGCAATTCAGGGTATAAATCCGGCGCTGTAGGTTGCTTCATTTTAAAGGGTATTTTTTAAAACATTTTCATAATATACATTTTTACCATTTTGGGGGTGCGCTAGTAGTAGGTGGTACTTGCGAGTAGTAAAATTTTTGGGGGGCCAGGTTTTTTTTTACTACTCTACTCCCTCCATCTTTTTTTAACTACTGTACTCCCTCCATATTTGGGGGGGGGGAGTTGGCCTAGCCTAACTTAATACTAAACGCTAGTAGTGGGGGTACTTGGTATTTGTAAAAAAAAATGGGGGGTGCGCTGAGTAGTAGTATATATATGGGCTAGTCCAGGGTGCGCTAAGTAGTAGTATAGGTTTTGGGGTAGTCTAGTGACCCCCCAAAAAATACTATAAACGCTAGTAGTAGGGGGTACTTGTAATTTGTTAAAAAAAAATTTGGGAGGGTACTTATGATTTGTAAAAAAATTTTTGGGGGTACTTACGATTTTTTTGGGGTGTTCCAGTTTTTTTTGGGGGGGTTGGGGTGCGCTAGACTAGCCCAATACCTATACTACTGGGGAGGGGATATATCATTTGGCCCATTAATCTGTCCGTCCATCCCTCTCTCAGTCTGTTGGTAGGCTCACCCATATATCTTTGATATTGTATGTCTTGGATAAAGTAGATTCATCTTGGATAGTACTTGAGGCCCACACACAAATTAGATCCCTTTGACCTACATTTAATGCACGAGGGACTATGGTTAATGTTTGCATTAAAGTCAGTATCTAAGATACTAGAACTTATAAGAGCAATGAAATTTTGTCAGGAGATGCGTCTTGAGTACTGATGAGGATGCAGATAAGAATTAGGCACCCTGACCTACAATTAATGCATGAGTGACTGGTCAAAGTATGCATTAAAGTTCATGTCTAGGATACTAGAGCTTATGGGGAGCAGATGTGTCTTGGATAGTTGGCCGTTGCATTACATCCATATTTTGTTTTATCTTTCAAAAATACTATTACATTTAATTTGTACTTGAATGTCCTATCTTTTGGTCCTAGTACTGCTGACGAGGGAATAGTTGCTGAAATGGCTATACAGTACATAAAAATTGATTACAGTTGGAGTTTACATGTTTTATGGTCTCATGTGCATTTACTCCATATCGTTTCGTCAAAATATTGTAGAGGAATGGCAATTTGTCGTTAGTTGTATCTTGGATCTTTGATAGTAATGAAGCTGCAGAAAATAATTTGAAATAGTAAGTTTAAAATAAATTAAGATCAAATTAGCAGGCGAGGGGATTGAATATCGTTTCTAACTGCCCTTACGATTTTGGAGAACATCTGAGGACCCCTGTTGGAGTTATTGCCCTTTTGAGGTCAAATTTTCCTAATTTTAACATTGTTCGTCTGTTATTTAAAAAAAATATTGAAGATAGATGATAAGTGTATATTGCAAAAATGTTTATCATGATGTGATCTACTCACCCTGCAATTTTGAAGAAAAGCTGAGTAACTCTGTTGGAGTTATTGCCCTTTTTAGGTCAAATTTTCTGAATTTTAACATTGTTCTTCTCTTATTTCAAAAACTATTGAAGATAGATTTTAAGTGTTTATCAGGCTAAGTTCCACTTACCCTACAATTCTGGAGAAAATCTGAAGACACCTGTTGGAGTTATTGCCCTTTTTAGGTCAAATTATCTGTATTTTAACATTGTTCATCTGTTATTTCAAAAACTATTGGAGATAGAAGTTACGTATAAACTGCAGGAATGTTTATCATGTTGAGATCAACTTAGCCTGTAATTTTGAAGAAAATCTGAAGACCTCTGTTGGAGTTATTGCCCTTTTTAGGTCAAATTTTCCAAATATTATGATTGTTCGTCTGTTATTTCAAAAACTACTGAAGATAGAGTTTAAGTGTTAATTGCAAAAGAAGGAAATCTTAAGACCCCTGTGAGAGTTATTGTCCTTTTCTGGTCTAATATTCCTGTATCATAATGTCTCCCCTTTCACCGAAGGGAGACATATGGTTTTACTCCGAATTCTTCTCTTCTTCTTCTTCTTCTTCTAATACAACATTGTCCTGGGCATAACTTTTTTGTTTTAAGGCCCATTGAGTTCATATTTGGTATGTTTGTGCAGTGGGTCATGGCAGAGTGTCGCGTAATTAGGTCACTGTGACCCTGTCCTTGAAGGTCAAGGTCACATTATTGATTTTTTCAGTAATTTTTGTCCTGAGCATAACTTTTTTTGTCCTAAGACCAAGTGGGTTCATACTTGCTATGTATATGCATTGGGTCATGGGGGAGTGTCATATAAAATAATTAGATCACTGTAACCTTGTTCTTGGAAGTCAAGGTCACATTATTGATTTATTCAGTCATTTCTTGTCTTGGGCATACTTTTTTTTGTCTTAAGGCCCTTTGAGTTCATATTTGGTATTTATATGCATTGGGTCACAACAGAGTTTTGTGAAAAAAAATACGTTGTTTTCAAAATGGCCGCTGTTACCATGGAAATGCAAAAAAGGCTGGAAAATTAAAAGTGCTCCAAATTGGATGAAAATTTACAGAAATGTTGCCTAGCATATATAGAATAGATTTTTGGTCTTAAAAATTTCAAAATGGCTGCCGTTTCCATGGAAATGCAAAAGAGGCGGGACAATTAAAAGTGCTCCAAATTGAATGAAAATTAACAGTAATCGTGTCTAGCATGCATAGAATGAATTTTTAGTCTTAAAATTTTCAAAATGGCTGCCGTTTCCATGGAAATACAAAAGAGGCGGGAAAATTAAAAGTGCTCCAAATTGAATAAAATCAACAGTAATCGTGTCTAGCATGCATAAATTGAATTTTTAGTCTAAACATTTTCAGAATGGCTGCTGTTGCCATAGAAATGCAAAACGCGGGAAATTTAAAAGTGCCCCAAATTGTATGAAACTTTACAGAAATGTAGCCAAGCATGCATAGAATGGATTTAAAAGTCTTAATATTTTCAACAAGAGGCTCTCAACAGCCTGTATCGCTCACCTTGGTCCTGCAGCACTATAATTCCCACTTGATGGTCCATCTTTGGTGGTGTATGTACATAAAAATCAAACTTTTTATTAAATTTGATTAAAATTGTTCAAGCAGTTTCAGAGAAGATTTTTGAATGCAGTTTCCAAACTTAAGCCTGGCCGATGTTAATCTACGTCCCCTGCCGGCAGCTATTTAACATAAAACTTTGAAGAGGGTCACATAAGGACTATCATATCAAAATTCTACTGAAATTGTTCAAGCAGCTTCAGAGGAGATCTTTTTATGCATTTCCCACTGGGTCCAATGTTAAACTAAGTTTTGCTACTGGTGGCCATGTCGGAAGACGGATCAGCACCAAAGTAACAAGCTTGGTCAAAGGTCAAAATCTCACAAGTTTCATTTATGCATTGTTTAAATTGGATCCATTCAATGGTTTTCCATGATATCTTTGTATGCATATCCCCTTTAGGTCCAATTCATTGCTGGTCGTCATGTTGGATGATGGATCAGAACTGAAGTAACAACACTTGATCAGCTTCTCATAAGCAAAGTTTAGATTAAATCTATTAAGCAGTTCTCTAGAAGAAGATCTTTTGTTAAACTAAGTTCACAGCTGGTGACACTTGGTCAGCACATTCATGTCATGTTTGATTTAAATCCATTTAGCAGTTCTGTAGAAGATCTTTGTGTGCATTTCCCATTGGGTCCAATGCTGTCGGTCATGTAAGATGACAGATTGGCACCAAAGTAATAACACTTGGTCAGCACCTCATAAACATCATTCATGCCAAGTTTGGTTCAAATCCATTCAGTGGTTCTAAAGTAGAAGTTCTCTGTATGCATTTTCCCATAGGGTCCAATGTTAAAATTAAGATCATTGCTGGTGGCATGTCGGATGAAACATCAGCACCAAAGTAACAATACTTGGTCAGCACCTCATAAGCATCATACATGCTCAGTTTGGTTCATATCCATTCGATGGTTCTCAAGAAGAAGTTCTTTGTGTTAATTTTCCCATTGGGTCAAATGGTTAACTAAGTTCCCCGCTGGTGGCCATCTTGGAAGCGGTCGGAAAACTTGAATGTGTTCAATAAAATATAGTCCTTTAATTGCTGAACATTTTTGCAATTTAAACTTGACCTCTATCTCAAAGCGTTTTTGAAATATAGGACATAAAGTAAAAAATCACGAAAAATTTGACCAATAAATGACCACAACTCATATATAGGTACTTGGATTTTCTTTTAAAAAATCCATGTGGGTAGATCTTAACATGCTGAATATTTTTGCAATTTAAACTTAACCTCTATCTGTTATAGTTTTTTTAAATAAAAAATAACAAACATAAAAATTTTTTAAATTTTACGGAAAAGGGGCAATAAGTCTTAGACGGGTCATCAGATTTTCTTCAAAATTTTAGCATTGGTAGATCTTCCCATGCTGATCATTTTTACTCCATTTCAGATTTTTGATATCTGTAATGGTTTTTGAGTTATTTGCCAAAACTGTAATTTACCCCCTATGTTCTATTTTTAGTAACGGCAGCCATGTTGCTTGACCTAAGACATACAAAATAACTATTTGAAATTAGATACCCTAGTGATGATTCAGTTAAAGTTTGCTTCCATTTGACCCATTGGTTTCAGAGGAGAAGATTTTTGAAAGTGAGCTAACGACGGACGGACGACGGACGACGGACGCCAAGTGATGGTAATAGCCCACCCTGGCATAGCCAGGTGAGCTAAAAGTGGCTGCAATTGCCATGGAAATGAATTATGTCTCATAGTTTTCAAATTAGCATTGCTTTGAGTCTTGAAATGTGAAGGGGAGACATATGTTTTAGTTCACCAAAACTTCCGACAGGACTCCTGTGACAAACAGTACAACTAGTTAAGATGTTAATTTGCATTAAAGTGAAACTACACCTTTTTTCCATATTTACATATGCGGTAAAGAATGTTATTCTATATCAATTGGTGAAAACCCGACCTCGATCTGTTAAGTGGTTTTAGAGAAATATGAGTTTTTGTATTCAATTTTTCTCAAATCTGGATCACTTCCGGTATCTCAATACGTCATAGATACTTTAACCTCGTGTTAATCACGTGACTGCTTTAGAACCGTTTGATTGGACAAAAATTCCGTATCATTAACCATACTGTTAAAGATCACTACGATGTACCAACTGTTGCGATTGAAAGTGTGCATTCAAAATGCAGTTACAAAAACCATCGTTTTATTCCCTTTTGCATATAATTATATATTTATTTTAAATATCCACAATGATGCATTCGAAATGTCTACAAAATCCAAATAAAGTGTGTTTTTCTTCGTCTGTATTTATTGAACAAAGGAGGGAATATGTTGCAATAAAATAATTACACAAAAATGTAACAAAAACAACAGGTAACATTTCTGATATGATCTCTTTGATGTAGACGGTCACTAGTAGTCGTTTATTGGTACTTTCATTAATTGGATAATTGGTCGCATGTCATTTTGCAGGTGTGAAAAACGTTGATGATTTGAGAGAAATCATTTACCTGTGATGTTTCTGAATAAAATGAAATACACAGCGAGTCGATGCAAACAGAAAAGAAATAAATAAAACTTGATAGAAATATTAAAATAGATAAGAACTAGCTAATTTTCAACATGCCATTTTTAATCAAAATGTCCTTGATTAAAAAAAAATCAGACTTTACTCACGAAAATCCTCTTTTTGAAAAGTTCTGAAGCTTTGGTGGGAGGATAGGACCGGTAAATAAGATGAAAATCGTATCGATAACCAAATCGTCGTTAGATTCTGTATTTTTGACCGATTACAGACCACAAAATTAAATTAAAATCTGTCAAGTTAGTAATGTTTTGTTTGCAAATTTCACGAAGAGCGTCTTCCACTAGAAACTATTGTGCCCTCAATTTTGTAACATTTCGATCGCCTATTTATGTATTCATTTTATTTTGTTTCATTTTATTTTTTTACATCCACAATGAAAGTTTACAAAGACAACGTATGATAGCTTCTCCAATACCTTTAGTTTTATGAATTATTTCACAGAAACAAACACCAATTAACGGTCGGCATCCAGAATGACTTAGTTGTGTATTCAAATCATGCGTCACCTGGCAGACAAACAAGGTGTAAAACAGACAGCACACCCATTTAATGACAATTCAATAAATCTCCAATGTTTAGGGGACGAACTTTTGATTTTCCAGGGAGGGCTTGGGCGATTTTGCCTAGAAAATTCATTCATTTTCACAAAAATCTCGGAAAAATTATTTATTTTCCCCAAATGTCACATCGAATTATTTATTTGCGTTTGCAACAAAAAAAATATTCTGCAAATCAAAATTAAATTATTTATTTCCATGATAAGTCGGATTATAATATTAAATTTCCTGNCCCCCCCCCCCCCCCGAAAATCAAATAGTTGTCCCCTTATTATTAAGAGAGACATATAATTACATGTCTCTGCTATAAACGTGATTAATGATATGAATAAATGCATTTACCATATTTAAGTAAATTGTCAAAGAACGTATGCAAAAATTGGATTATACATCGTGCACAAGTAACAGCGGTTGATTATTTCTATGCCACTTTTTTTCAGCCTACGTACCGTGTGCTTTTTACCAGTTTTCTTGCGCGTCGAGTAAACTGGTATTCTGACAATTATTTCGACGGATAAATGATTTTTAAAATGTTCAACCCCCTGAATCAGAAGTAAAGGCATGGCCATTGTTGAAATGAAAGGCGAAGAATTAGTGCATATTTTCCAAAAATTCCACACAAATGGATGTACTTTGAAATGATATTCTTGCAAGCTATGCATTACACACCAACAAATCGTTGTAAACTAGAACATATTTTGCTTCACTCAATTAACCTGACTCGTAATTTTATTTTACATAAGATGCATTTGCCAAAATTGTTAGTTGGACTTCGTCTCGTATCACTTTCTTCGTGAGTTTGAAGGAACACTGCAGACATGTCAACTCTTACTTTTTCATTTAATATTGATGACTTCAGGCATCGTTGTTTTTGTTTTGTTTTGTTTTGGTTTTGGTTTTGGGTTTTTTTTTCTTGCAGATCACTAGGACAGCTGTTTTATAAATGAAATTTATGCGTTTGACTTTAAAAGCGAAAATTTCACTCAGTCGGCTTTTGCCTAAGAAATCTTCACGATCGGCAAATTATGCTGTTTTAACACACCACATGGACAAAAATATATTCTTATGGAAGATTTTCCTACCAAAAATATGCAATAATTATTACATACATAATTGGTTCTTAAGGATATTATAAATAAATGCTTGTTCCGAGGAAGGTCAATGCTTAATATTATTTTTCCTTGAGAAAAAAGTCAACAGGAATGAAGTAACGGGAACACACTTCAAAATGTGTATGGATTTATAAATTGTCCATCACAATTACCTGGACTGCCAAAAGACACCTGTTGTATATTCCGTTAATCAACTATTTCCGATCAGCAGGTGACCTGTACAACATGTCTCGTGCCAGCATGTGGCTATTTGACACACAATATACAATCTTGTCACCTGACACAATTTACAACCGTTTGAAACAAATCAGTCTGTTTTTATTAAAACAGACGAAATTATGTCTGGATCTGGTTTATGATTGATTCTGTCAAATTAAATCTATTCCTGAAGAGAGACACTCTGACTAAGTCGAGGAAAATATATATCTTGAAAATACTCTACTTGGCTTAAATAAAAATCATGCTATTTGAAATAATTGTGTAGTAGAAATGCTGTCTTACTGGCCATTGTAGTTTATTTCTCTTTCTATATATTTCGGTTATTAGTTATTCACTACTGACCATTCGTCGATCTGTTCAAAATGGCTGTCCCCACAACGATAAAATTTCAATTTTGCATTCGCTTTTAGTACTTTATCTGTTAAAATATAATATTAATATCGAAGTATTATGATTATTTAATGCAATAAGAACAACATATCAAATTTTCATTTTTGAGTGTAGTTTCACTTTAAACCACTTGATCAATTGAAACTAAACCGTAAACCAGGTGAGCGATTATAGGGTCCTAGGATCCTCTGGTTGTTTGTGAAAACATTACTAAAACATTCTGCTAACACTTCTGCTTTCTCTGTATATGTGGATGCAATTTTGATTTTCCCGTCTTTAGTAGTTTGCAATTCAGAGACCCCTGGCTTATTTTTCCGTTTACTATTGACATATGACCAGAAGCTTTTCCCCTACAGAATTTTGTGTCTGTATCAAGTCCGTAATCCAGTCTGTTTACAGTCTAGACTTACTTCCGAGTTTGTTCTTGGTTTGGTCCGTATCACATTCATGTTAACTATTTTAGCATTTATCTGGGTTTTGTTCGTTTTTAGGGTGCAGGTGGCCCACTTTTCCCGGGAAGTTACGGATGTTTTCCGGATATCCGTTTTCAGTCCGTGAATTTTTGATTTTGCATTTTCTGCTATCTGTTTCTCTTTATTCTTTCTTTCTCTTGTAATTATTGATTGGGATTTGTTTCTTGCTTTGGGGTATTCCCTGTAACTGGCTTGATCCTGTTTTTCTCTATACTTTTCTCATTCTCTGTGTTTTTTTCCTTATTGACATTTTTGCTTCTGGGCTTAGTGGTGTATTTCCCTTTTTCAGTGGTATATTTTGTTTCATTTAGTTTTTCTATGAATATGTTCATCATATCTGTTGTATCTTTACCCCCAAGAAGTAGCTCCCAATCTATCTTTAGTTGTTCCCTCATTTTGTTATAATCTCATTTGAAATAATTAAAAAATTCTGTACACATTGGTTTTCGTATTGAAGGTAACATTGCATTACAAATTTGATAACAGTATGGTCACTATGACCTAATGGGTCTAGGTATTAAATGTTTTTTATCCTGAATTGATACCTTTTACTATACAGATAACGCCCTACGTAATCCTGCATAGCTGTATCTTGTATATACAGGATATCTATTTAAGCCACGCCCTTTCCGGTATTTATGAACAAACAGAAATCCCCCACAATATTCATATTTAGCTCACCTGGCGATAGCCAGGGTGAGCTTTTGCCATCATTTGGCGTCCGTCGTCCGTCCGTCCGTCGTAAACTTTTTTTAAAAAATCTTCTTCTCTGAAACTACTGGGACTGTTTCAACCAAACTTGGCCTGATCATATGTAGTTTAAAAATGTGTTGGGTTAGTCCGAGGAACAAACATCATGGCTGCTGTTTCTGAAAATAGAACATATGGGTAAATTGCAGTTTTTGGCAAATAACTCAAAAACCGCTGTAGATATCAAAAATCTGACATGCGGTAAAAATGATCAACGTGATGAGATCTACCAACCGTCCAATATTGAAGAAAATTTGACGACCCGTTTTGGAGTTATTGCCCTTTTTCCCTAAAATTTTCAAAATTTTTGCATTTTTTATTTCTTATTTCAAAAAGTGTAACAGATAGAGGTCAAGTGTAAAGGGCAAAAATGTTCAACATATTAAAATCTACCCACCCTGAAATTTTGAAGAAAAACCAAATACCCTTGGAGGAGTTTTTGCCCTTTTTAGGTCAAATTTTCCGAAATTTTACACTGTTCGTCTGTTATTTCAGTAAAAGTTGAAGATAGAGGTTAAGTGTATATATAAAAAATATTTTATCATGATGAGATCTACTTACCCTGCGATTTTGAAGAAAATCACAGCATGGCAAACATTTCATCATTTTACACTAAATCTTCATCTTCTATAGTTTTGGAAATAAAAGACGAAAAACACGAAAATTTTTAGAATTCGGTGAAAAAGGGCAATTACTCCTAGAAGGGTTTTGGATTTTCTTCAAAATTTCAGGATGGGTAGATCTTCATATGCTGAACATTTTTGCAATTTAAAGTTGACCTCTATCTGTTATAGTTTTTCAAATAAAAAATATTAAAATTCTGAAATTTTTGCGGGAAAAGAGCAATAACTCCAAGACGGGTTTTCAGATTTTCTTCAAAATTGCAGGACGGGTAGATCTTGCCATGCTGATTAATTTTACTTCTGTAAGATTTTTGATATCTGTAACGGTTTTCGAATTATTTGCAAAATACAGCAATTTACACCCCCCCCTTTTATGTTCTATTTTTAGTAACAGCAGCCATGTTGTTTGATCTTCGGCCTAATCGAACACAATTTTGAAACTGCATACCCTGGTGATGATTCAGGCCAAGTTTGGTTACAATTCGCCCAGCACTTTCAGAGGAGAAGATTTTTGAAATTGTTGACGGACGGACAGTAGTATATGAAATGAAATTGGCCAGGCCAACCCCATTTCATATACTACTATAAATTTTGACCCCTAAAAAAGCCCACAAAAGACCTAAAAATGACATAAATTTTGTCAAAAAACGCAAAAAAACAGCACAAAAAAACCCTATATATTTTTTACCCTTAAAAAATAAAGGTCGGAAGTTTAGGCACAAAAGTTCCTGGCGGGTCTAATACAGGATAAAAAAACAGCCGGAAGTTCAGGCACAAGAAAAGAATTTTGAGGGATGAGGGGATGTTATAAAAAAATATGAATTACCGGGTAATACACAATAAAAAAAAATAAAATATTTTTTTTTATGAATTACCGGGTAATACACAATAAAAAAATGAAATAAAAATAAAAAATAATAATAAAAAAAAATGAATTACCGGGTAATACACAATAAAAAAAAAATTAAAATTAAAAAAAAAATAATTAAAAAAACATTTTTTTAATGAATTACCGGGTAATACACAAAATTTTTTCTTAAATGAATTACCGGTTAATACACAAAAGAAAAATTAATTAAAATATGAATTACCGGGTAATGCAAAAAAAATTATTTTTTTAAAATTTGAATTACCGGGTAATACACAATAAAAAAATAATGCAAGTGACATCGCATTGCTTTTTGTTGCTGTTATGTGTATATTTAAAGACATATTGATTACTGACTTCATAACAAACAGATAAATATTTTGCACCGTCACGCATGAATGATTTTGCTCTAAAAAGTGACATCTAAGTCATTTATGTCCTGATAACCTATTCTATGCGTCCCTAGAAGTCTTTTGGAGCCATTTTGTTACCTTCACGCATGAGTGATTTTGCCTTTAAAAACTACAGTTAGGTCGATTCTATGTATGTGCGAGGAAATGTATTACCAGGTAATACTCAATAAACTATAGAAGTTAATATAGTCTATTAAAAATCTAAAACTTAGTCATTTGTAACTCTTGTTCATAAAAAGCACCTATAATTTCTTCACCTTTTAAATCTTTTATTTTATAAGTAACAGGATTTGTATTTAAAACTTTTTCAATTACAAATATTTCTTTTGTCCATCGAGTTTCATAACCCTTTTCAAATTGACCTTTCTTTTTTGTTATTCTTACTCTATTGCCTACTTTGAATTTAGGTTTTTTAATCTTTTCTTCTTTTTCTGGATATAAATTTTTATACACTGTTAATTTATTTTTTAATTTACTTGCTTCAACGAGTGTCATTTTAATTGAAGAATGTACTTTATTATTATAATTTTTAACTAATCTATCCAATACATCATAATATTAAATGTTCCAGAGGTAGTGAAATATTTATACATATGTTGTTTCATTGTTCCACTACACTAGATTTTTTTAACTTTATGTTATTATCTTTTAACAATTCTTTTACTTGTCGATTATAAAACTCAGATCCTTTATCTGACCAAATGTACATTGGTTTTCTTTCTTTAAATAATGTTTTCACTTACTGTCACACCTGTTTTATTTTTCAATGGAATTAACCAACCATATCTACTAAATATCTACTAAATACATCTATAACTGCTAATAAATATTTATAGTGTTTATTTTGTTTTGAATATTTTTGCATATCTATCAAATTAACTGCCCATGTCTGATCTATTGAATGGACATAAACACGTCTTTTAGGAAAAAACTCTTACAACTCTACGATGTAATTCATCTGCTAATTTATTTGTTAGATTTGTAAACACCGTTTTCAAATAGCTAAAATTGTTTTCTTAAAAAAAACGACAGAAAAAAAAGCTTTACAAAGTGTTATGAATATAAATATTTGTATGAATATGATAAGAATAAAACAAAGCCAATGGGTGTTAAATCTTCCCGTAAAAAATGTAATAAACCAAAACAAAAATTACATTATCAAAATTATAAAGAAAAATATAAACAATCTTATCAAGAATTTATACTGGGAAATCCTACTTACTGGACTTTATATCAAAGAAAACAATATAATTAAAATTTAACCTTACAAAATGAGTCCTAAAAATCCAAAGTTACCAAATCATTTAAAGATCTTATTACTGAAATTGATGTTGAAGATATACAAGAAGATGATATTACTAAATATATAAACTTATTAAAAAATAAAATAGATATTAATCAATTTCCTTTAAAAAATAAAAATAATGATAACAAGTGAATTTTCAACACCTATGTCATTTGATATAATAGGTCATTACTCTCATCCTGTTGAAGTTATCATAACACAAAACAATATATCAAAATTTTATGAAACATTAAACTATAAATTTGAAGCTTGGATAGATAAATTTCAAGAAAGAGGATCTGGTTTTGTTTTCAGAAATATTAAAAGTGTAAAAGTAAAACAATATAAATATGATTATCAAAAAGCTTCATCTTATATTCCTCTTCAATTCAAATCAAGAAATATTATCAATGTTCAAAATAAAAATGACAACAAATGTTTCTTATGGTCTATATTAGCAAAATTATATCCTGCTAATGAACATAAACAAAGAGTAACTAAATATAAAGCATATGAAAATAAAATTAATATGGAAGGAATTAAATATCCTGTAGCAATAAAAGATATCCCAAAAGTAGAAAAACAAAATAATTTCAGTATAAATGTATTTGCGTTAAAGGACCAAACAAATAAAGAATCTTTATATCCGGTTCATCGTTCAAACATAGAAAGCGAAAATGTAGTTGATCTCTTATACATTGAAAGTAATGAAAATACCCATTATTATTTAATTAAAGATTTAGATAGTTTTAGGTATGACAAGAATAATCATAAATTATTTACATGTAGAAATTGTATGCAAGGATTTCAAAGAGAAGAAACATTAATAAAACATAAAGAAACGTGTTATAATAATGCATGTTGTAAAATTATAATGCATGAAATCATCATTTTAAAAACAAATTACCATTTGTTATCTATTCTGATTTAGAATCAGATAATATTCAAATATCTACAACTCAACCAAATCCAGATGAATCGTATACAAATCCAATACGAAAACAAAAACCTAATAGTTATGGTATTTATGTTCATTCAGATTATCCAAAAATATATAAATCACAATATTTTTCTTATGTTGGTGGTGATGCAGTAGAAAAATATGTAGAAAAAGTTATAAAGATATTCAAAGAAATAAACTATAAGATCTACCTTAATGAGAAGAAAGAACCAATATTAAATAAGTATGAAGAAGATGAATTTCAAGAAGCAACTGAATGTTATATTTGTAAAAAACGAATTTGAAGAAAGAGCATGATGTCAATATTGTGATGAGGAATTTGAATATGACGACTTCTATTGTAATAATTGTGAAAGACAAAATGAAAAATATATTAATAAAGTAAGAGATCATAATCATCTTTTTAGGCCCAAGACACGTAAAAGCTTATAACAAATATACTACTAACAATGATAATGCAAATAGAATAATAGATAAAAATGAAATGAAAGAATGTTTAAAAATATTAAAGAATGGAGGAAACTTAAATGACTTCTTATTAGAAAAATATTTACTATATCTTGACGCAAATAATTTATATGGTTGGGCAATGTCACAAAAATTACCAACTAAAGATTTTAAATGGGAAAAAGATCCTGAGTATTATAAAAAAAAAAGTTCCAAAAGGAAGAGGATGTTTAATTGAATGTGATTTAAAGTATACAGACAAATGTAAAATGAAAAAATATAAATATCCTTTAGCACCGGAAAAAATGAAAATAGATAAAGAAGATTTATCTCCTTATCAATTAAATTTATTAGGAGATAAACCATGAGGTAAAGAAGAAAAACTATTCTTAACACTAAATAATAAAAAGAAATATATTATTCATCATAGTATTCTAAATGAATATATTTAACTTGGTGACAAAAGTATATAGAACTACTTCTTTTAAAGAATCAAATTGGTTAGCAAAGTATATTAATTTTAATACTGAACAGAGAACTAAAGCAAAATCTGCTTTTGAAAAAGATCTTTGTAAACGGATGAACAACAGTTTCTATGGAAAGACATTAGAAAATATCAGAGGAAAAAATGAAATTATATTATCTACTTATGAAAAAGAAGTAAAGAAATATATAAATAAAACAAATTTTAAAGACTCAATAATGTTTAATGATAACTTTGTTGCAATCGAATATAATGTTACTTCTGTTAAATATAATAAACCTATTTATTTAGGACAGCCTATATTACATTACTCGAAACAATTAATGTATAAATTTTATTATAATATTATTAATAAATTATGGGAAAAGAATGAATTAGTTGCTTCAGATTCAGTTTTAGGTGATACTCCAATAATACTAAGATATAAAAATCAAATATTTATTTGAAAAATAGAAGATATTACTAATGAGTATAAATATTCAAATGGTAAATTTTATTGTAAACCAGACATTATTGAAGTTTGGACAAGAAAAGGATTCTATAAAATAAAAACTATAATAAAACATGAAACAAATAAAGAAATGTTTAGAGTTGTTACACCATTAGGATTTGTTGATATAGCTGAAGACCATTCTTTTATTAAAGATAATAATAATTTATTAAAGTGAAACTACACCTTTTTTCCATAATTACATATGTGGAAAAGAATGTTATTCTATGTCGATTGGTGAAAACCCGACCTCGATCTGTTAAGTGGTTTTAGAGAAATTTTAGTTTTTGTATTCAATTTTTCTCAAATCTGGATCACTTCCGGTATCTCAATACGTCATAGATACTTTAACCACGTGTTAATCACATGATTGCTTTTGAACCGTTTGATTGGACAAAAATTTCGTATCATTAACCATACTGTTAAAGATCACTACGATGTACCAACTATTGCAACTGAAAGTTTGCATGCAAAATGCAGTTACAAAAAACTTCGTTTTATTTCCTTAGGCATATTATTCATTTATTTATTTTTAAAT
Organism: Modiolus philippinarum; assembly: GCA_002080025.1. Classification (NCBI taxonomy): domain Eukaryota; kingdom Metazoa; phylum Mollusca; class Bivalvia; order Mytilida; family Modiolidae; genus Modiolus; species Modiolus philippinarum. The sequence continues at coordinate 6,134 of MJUU01031643.1, read as the reverse complement.
ATCCACAATAATGCATCCGAAATGTCTACAAAATCCCAATGAAATATGTTTTTCTTCGTCTGTATTTATTGAAGAAAATATGGAATGTGTTGCCATAAAATAATTACACAAAAATGTAACAAAAAAAACAACAGGTAACATTCTCTGATATAACCTGGGGCATTTGAAACCATTGATGTAGACGGTCACAATAGTTGTTTATTGCTACTTTCGTTAATTGGATAATTGGTCACAGGTCACCTTGCAGGTGTGAAAATCATTCATTGATGATTTGAGGGAAAATCATTTACCTGTGATGTTTCTGAATAAAACGAAACACACAGCGAGTCGATACAAACAGAAAATATATAAATAAATAAAACTTGATAGAAGTATTAAAATAGATAAGAGCTAATTTTCAACATGCCATTTTAATCAAAATGTCATTGATTAAAAACAAAATCAGACTTAACTCACGAAAATTATCTTTTTGAAAAGTACTGAACGAAAATTTATCAAGCGTTGGTGGGAGGATAGGACTNTTCGTGGTTCACTTTAACCACGAAATTAAGTTCCCAACGAAATGCAGTTTTTCCATAGAGTTTTAATGGATAGAATTCGAAACCACGAATTTAAGTGCACACGAAATAGCCATATTTATGAAAACCACGAAAATTGATGTCCACGAATAAAAGTGCATCCACAGTAAATAATGAAAGTTAACAAAGACAACGTATGATAGCTTCTCCAATACCTTAAAAATTTTGTGAATTATTTAACAGAAACAAACATTAATTAACGGTCAGCATCCATAATGACTTAGTTGTGTATTCAAATCATGTGTCACCTGGCAGACAAACAAGGTGTAAAACAGACAGTACACCCTTTTAATGACAATTCAATAAATCTTTTGTATTTAGGGGTTGACTATTTGATTTTCAGGGGAGGGCTTCGGCGATTTTGCCCAGAAAATTTATTTATTTTCACAAAAATCTCGGACAAATTATTTGTTTTCACCAAATGTCACATCGAATTATTTATTTGCATTAGCAACAAAAAATGTATTCTGCAAATCAAAATAAACTTATTTATTTTAATGATAATTCGAATTATAATATTTATTTTCACTGGCATCAAGATTAAATTATTTATTTACAAAATTGCCCAAACGCCCCCCCCCCCCGAAAATTAAATGTGAAATGATCGTCCCCTTACTTTTAACGTAAATAATGTTTTGAATAAATGCATCTACCATATTTTAGTAAAATGTTCAAAACCATATGCAAAAATGGGATTTTACATCGTGCACATTACAGCGGTTGTATATTTCTATGTCACTTTTTACAGCCTACAGCCTTTTTGCCGTTTTCTTGTAAATCAACAAAGCAAGCTCGAGAAAATTAGCACTTTGAGTAAACTGGTATTCTGACAAGTATTTCGACGGATAAATGGTTTTTAAAATGTTCAACCTCCTGAATCAAATGTAAAGGAATGGCCATTGTTGTTGACATGAAAGGGGAAGAATTAGTGCATATTTTCCAAAAATTCCACACAAATGTATGTGCTTTGAAATTATATTCTTGCAAGCTATGCATTACACACCAACAGATCGTTGTAAACTAGAACATACTTTGCTTCACTTAATGCACCTGACTCGTAATTTTATTGGACATAAGATGCAACTACGGTCAGTTTGCCAAAATTGTTGGTTGGACTTCGCCTCGTATCACTTTCTTCGTAAGTTTGAAGGAACACTGCTGACATGTCAACTCTTACTTTTTCATTTAATATTGATGACTCCAGACATCGTTGTTTTTGTTTTTGATTTGTTTTTTTTCTTTGTTTTGTTTTTTTGTGTTTTTTTTGTCTTGCAGATCACTACGACAGCTGTTTTATTCATTTCATTTACGCGTTTGACTTTAAAAGCGAAATAACTTAGTCGGCTTTTGCCTAAGAAATCTTCACGATCGGCGAATTATGCTCGGTTGTAACGCACTACATGGACAAAAATATATTCTTATGGAAGATTTTCCTACCAATATATGCAATAATTATGACATACATAATTGGTTCTTACGGATATTATTGATAAATGCTTGTTCCGAGGAAGGTCAATGCTTTATATTATTTTTCTTTGCGAAAATAGTCCACAGGAATGAAATCACGGGAACACACTTCAAATGTGTGCCAAAAAACACCTGTTGTACCTGTTGTATATTCAACCATCTCCGATCAGCAGGTGACCTATATAACATGTCTCGTGCCAGCATGTGGCTATTTGACACACAATATACAATCTTGTCATCTGACACAATTTACAATCGTTTGAAACAAATCAATCTGTTTTTTTTTTATCATTATTAAAATAGACGAAATTATGTACGGATCGGATAAAATATGCATGCATTATGGTTGATTCCGTCAAAATAAATTTATTCTTAAGAGAGACATACGTTTTATGTTTCTCTGACTAAAACGAGGAAAATATATATGTATTGAAAATACTGTACTTAAAAAATCATGCTATTTGACAGAATTGTGTAGTAGAAATGCTGTCTTACTGGCCATTGTAGTTTATTTCTTTTTCTATATATTTCGGTTATTAGTTATTCATTACTGACCATTCGTCGACCTGTTCAAAATGGCTGTCCCCACAACGATAAAATATCAATTTTGTATTCGCCTTTAGTACTTTATCTGTTAAAATATAATATTAATATCGGAGTATTATGAATATTTAATGCATAAAGAACATCATATCAAATTTTCATTTTTTAGTGTAGTTTCACTTTAAACCCAAAGATTTTTCATTAAATACTAATCTTTTATTTAATAATAATTATAAAGAAAATTTAAACCCTCCATTAAAGAAGGAATTCTTAAAATTAGAACCATCAACTTTAGAAGAAAAAAAGCTTTTATCGAAGGGTTTTTTCTTGCAGATGGAACTAGTGGAATTTATCAAACCAAGTATGGAATAAAATATTCTTGGAATTTAAATAATCAAGATTTGAGTCTTTTAAATAAATGTTTATACTGATAAAAAAGAGAAATATATTCCATATAAAATTCTTAATAAAAACTATAATTATAAATTATTCTTTTTTAGAGGATTTTATCAAGGAGATGGTTATAAAAAAGGAAAAGATCGTGATTTTTCTTTTTCACAAAAATCTAAAATTACATTTTCATGTTTACATTATCTTATAACATCTCTAGGATATAATACTAACGTTAATACAAGAAAAGATAAACCAAATATATTTGCGTTAAATATAACAAAAAAAGATCAAATTGCTAATGTAAAAAAATAATATCATTAGGAAAACAAAAAAGAACTTTATATGATTTATCTACAGAAACCGAAGATTTTAATTGTGGATTCCCTTTAATTGTTCATAATACCGATTCTATATTTTTTAGTATTAAAACTAAAGATATTTACGAAGATATGAAAGAAATAATAGCTGAATTAGATACATCAGATTATCCTAAAGATTCAGAAAAAAATAAAAAAGTAATTGGCAAATTTAAAGATGAATTGAACGGAAAAATTATGAATGAAATAGTTTTTTAAGAAGTAAAGCATATTCTTTTAAGTTAACAGATTTAAGTGAAGAAAAAAAATTAAAAGGAATTGGAAAAACTACGATAAAGAAAGATATTAAATTTGATGATTATAAAGATTGTATATTTAATAATAAAACTAAAATAAATAAAATGTATACATTAAACTCCAATAAACATGAAATGTATGTTAATGAAATAAATAAAATGAGTATGACTCCATTTGATGATAAGAGATATATCTTAGATAACGGAATAGATACACAGCCTTATGGTTCTGATTTTTTTTATTTTATTTAATTTATTTTAATTTCCAAGCAACAAAACCAGTTAATGCCATACCACCAACAACAAATGCAATTTCTCTTTTTTTTCTGATCTTCTGATGGAGTATAAAAATCACTTAATTCTGGTTCAAGATCTAAATTATTTAATTGTTTACCCGTAACATTATAATATTCTCTCATAGCTTGATCAACATCATCAAAAGTTTGAACAGCATGATTTTCTTTTTTTAATTGTTCATTAATAAAATCTAATCTTTGAATTCTTCTTTTATTCCATTCTTCTGTTGCTTTTTCTAATTTTTCTATTGCTTTATCATGTCTTATTTTCTCTTCATTTGCATTACTACCCATATGTGTAAATAAATAATTACTACCAGAAAATGCAAGGGCATTTGTTATTGCTCCACCTAACATCATTGCTAATGCACTTGCCATTTTATAAAAAAAAAAAATTATTTCATAATATCAGCAGGTATAATACCTTGATTAACCAACATATCTTTTGTTGACATTGCAAGCAATATATCAATGGATAACATTCCAATAATACTCATATTAAAATCCACTTTTGGTGCTGGTCCCTTAAATATCTTTCTACCTATTTCTGCATATCCAACTGTTAACAATATTTCCACTCCAGCATGATATAACATATTTGCAATTTGTTTTCCGTCTTTTGATGCTGCCATTTTTATATATTATTTTTTATTTCTTTTTTTAATTGTTCTAATTTTTGAATTTTTATTTTATTCCATTCTTCCGTTTCTTTTTTAAATTGATGTCTTAATTTTTCTTCATATTTAAAAAAACTACTTATAGGTGTTAAAGAGAATAATGAAAAAATTACCGCGTTTATAATTACATCTATTTTTCTATTTTACCCATTTTTGTATAAAAATAATTATTTTTTTTTTATTCTTCTTTAAATTCATATTTTAATTTTCCCAATATTCTTCTAATTCTTCATAATATTCTTTTAATTCTTCAAAATATTCTTTTTCCATTTTTTGGTTTTCTTTATACTGTTTATATAATTTTTCCATTATTTTATTTTTTTCCCCACTAATGTTTTACACAACACTAAAAAACCAACCACAGCTGCCAAAGAAAATATAAATACATCTATTTTACTCATTTTTAAAGAAATAAAATTAGTTAAATTCAAAAGGATCAATTTCTGTCTTTTTCGATTGCTCGATATTTTGTTTTCCTGTTACGGGTGAGACTTGTTTTGGCTTGTACATATATAATAATCCTAATCCACCTACTACAATTGATAAACATAATGGTATGTAATTTTTGTTTGAATTTTGTTTGTTTTTTTGAACATAGATGATGAAACGAATCTGTAGTTTCGTCATCTTTTGTTATTGGAATGGGATCGCTCCGCTCACCAGCTTGTTTTAATTCTATGTTTTCTTTTTTTAATTTTTCTGTTTCTTTTCTTTTTAATTCAGCTTTTATTTTTCTTGCTTCTACACCTTTCTTACCAGCAGCTACTCGTTTTGGATTTTTTATTTGGGGTTTTTTAAATTCTTCTTTGTTTCATTTTCACTCGTCATTTTTTATGTTATTATTTTCATCTTTTTTTTAAAATCAATATGTTTTGCTGTTGTGAACATTGCAGTAAAAGGAGCAAGATACATTCCATATCTGTAGTACAGTTCACAACATGCATTAAAACGTTAAAGCGTGATTGATAAAAGGATCTTCTTGTAAGTCTTGCATTAGCTTTGATGAATTAACAACGTTGAAATGTTTTGATACACCCATAACATATAAATTAATAAAAGAGTTTCCTAATGTCTTAGTCATACTAGCTCCTAATCTTGCTTCATATTTACAATAAAGTTTGTTTATTTGTTCTGGTGCCATTGTGTCAATGTCTGACAATTGTAATTCTTTACCCAGATATTGCTTACTACCACCACCAGCAACAACGGCTGATAATCGTTCACGTTTTTTTTTCTTGTTTGTCATTATCATCAATATCTAAGCTTTCAATATTTTTAAAACTTTGCTCACTTAAAAATTCTTAAGCGCTCATTTTATATATTTTATTTTTGAGTTTTAAAAATTAAATACAACATATCCAACTAATGATAATACTGCAGTGTTTGTTATAATTGTAAGTATTTCTAATAGCATTGCTTTTTATTGCTTTTTTATTGCTATTTTTTGTTATGTAACTTAAGCATTACTTAAGCATTACTTAAGCATTGCTTAAGCATTACTTAAGCATTGCTTAAGCATTACTTAAGCATTGCTTAAGCATTACTTAAGCATTTCTTAAGCATTACT
>MJUU01031642.1:54146-76406 GCA_002080025.1 Modiolus philippinarum | reverse complement strand
AGAAACATGTACATGCACTAACGATGTCATAATGATCTGCAATATTATCGGTTATTTGTATGAACTTCCTTTGATTCACAGAGACTGATAATCTGAGTATCAACAAACTAGACATTATCACGGAATTATTCGGTCAATGTGAAGGCGTCACGTGCGGGTTGCTATCCTGACGTAATATTTTGTACTATTTGTTGTGTTCATACGCGTAATACGTTAAATCAAGAATTCATTAAAATATTTCAATTAACAATAGATTATTAGTGCTAAGATACAATTTTCAGCTTTTTTCCACGAAATATGCAGTTTTGATTTTCACTTCGTGAATTTCTGATAAAAGAAATATATGGCATTTTGTTTTTAATATGGATTTTATCACGGCGTAACGCATCAAGCTCGCCCTAACGGACTCACTCGATACTGGCCGTCATAAAGCCCGTATAAAAATATTTTATAGTCCATATCATTTTGCTTTATCGAAGCAATTGGTCTTTTGCTTTAAGGGGTTTAAGTAAACACGTTCCCCTTGGTATTTTGTTTTGTTATTGTATTTTTGTTTGTTTGTTTGTTTTTTTTTTCTTTTTCCTTTCGTTGGTTTTGCTTTTATTCAAATATCTTCTCCTCTGCAACTACTGGGCCAATACTAACCAAATTTGGCCTGAATCATTACCAGGGTATGTTCTTTCAAGTATGTGATTTTTATGTCCGTAGACCAAACAACATGACCGCTGTTACTAAAAATAGAACATAGGGGTAAATTGCAGTTTTTTGCAAATTACTCGAAAACCATTACAGATATCAAAATTCTGAATAAAAATGATCAGCATGATGAGATCTACCTGCCCTGCAATTTTGGAGAATATCCGTTTACCCGTCTTGGAGTTATTGCCCCTTTTCCGTAAAATTTTCAGTCTTTCGTTACTTCTGGCCTTAGATATTGAAATTGATAGAAGATAGAAGTAAAGTTTGTATAACAAAAAGGGTCAGCATAGTAAGATCTATATGTCCTGTAATTTTGAAGAAAATCTGACACCCACATAGGAGTTATTGCCGCTTTTTCTTTGAATTTTCACAATTTTTTAACGTTTTTACTTTTATTTCAAAAACTGTTTGAGATAAAGGTTAAATGTGAATTGCAAAAGTGTTGAGGTTTTCCAGAACTACAATTTCTACATATGTCCAGCAGGTTCATCCAAGATGGCCACCAGCGGGGAAGATAGTTTAACATAGGACCCTATGGGAAATGCATTCAAAGATCTTCTCCTCTGAAACCACTGAGCCAATGGGGACCACATTTTTTCACAATATTCCTTTGGTGGTCCCCTTTAAAGTTTGTGATTTTTGCGCTGTACCTCATCCAAGATGGCTGCCAGCGTGGAGCACAGTTTAATATAGGGACCCTATGGGAAATGCATTCAAATGTCTTCTCCTCTGAACCCACTGAGCCAATTGGAAATAAACTTGGTTACAATAGTCTTTAGATGTTTTCCTTCAAAGTTTGTTAATTTTATGTTCATACCTCACTCAAAATGGCCGCCCGCAGGGAACATAGTTTAACATAGGGACCCTATGGGAAATGCATCCAAAGATCTTCTCCTCTGAAACTACCAAGCCAAATTGAACCAAACTTGGTCACAATTTTCCTTGGCTGGTCCCCTTTAAAGTTTGTGATTTTTACGTTCTTACCGCATCCAAGATGGGCGCCAGCGTGGAACATAGTTAAACATAGGGACTCTATGGGAAATGCATTCAAATGTCTTCTCCTCTGAACCTACTGAGCCAATTGGAACCAAACTTGGGTACAATTGTCTTTTGGTGATCCCTTTCAAAGTTTGTGATTTTTAGTTTGTACCTCATCCAAGAATGAAAATGTAACATCTGCTGAACTGATTTATAGTATGAATGGGTGGTCTATAGGTGACAATGAATAAAACCAGTGACAAGGTGAGCGATATAGGCTCATGTGAGCCTCTAGTTATTTTGTTTTAAAATTATATAATGATTTCAAAACACATGCAAAGTATGAACACTATCAAAAATAAATTTGTCAAGCCATCCTGCCTAAGATCATTTTCCTAATCATTTTTATGCAAAATCCTGAAATTTTTTATTTCAGTTTTTGGGTTTTAATGCAAGGTGACTCCAAATTTAATATTACATTTTGAACAATAATACAAATATGTTTCTACACAGAAAATTTGACAAAGTTATATAACAGGAAATTAAAACCCTGCAGACACCTTAATATATCAGTTTTAGGTAACATCATACGATATATAACAAACCGTTATCATTGCTTTTACAGTACTTGTAGGGTAAAACATAACCATTTTATGGTGTATGGTGTATGGTGTAATGGTGTATGGTTCAATGGTGCATGGTGTATGGTTCAATGGTTCATGGTGTATGGTGTAATGGTGTATGGTGTTGCAACGTGAACCATACACCATACACTATGAACCATACACTATGGACCATACACCATAACCCATACTCCGTACTCGGTAACTGTGGGCTATACACCATACACGATCGAGCGACACGATGTGCACGAGAGACAATGAACTGCATGGCGACTCGGGACTGACGCAATCGAAGTTAATTTTAATTGATACATGTTTTTTTTTTATTAAATACATTTTTAAAAATATGTTAACCTTATAATGATAAAGACAATTAATCGTGCTTTTATATGCCAGCAGATGGCTATTTTCTACGACCATAAATAATATAAATAATAATTTCTAGTAAAAAAAAATCACAAAAAACGCCCAAAACATGTAGTGACAAAAAGCGCTTATCTTTTTATTTTTTTTTAAATAAAACCGTAGATGTGTATATAAAACCGCAAAAACATTTTCTTTTTTTAATTTGTATTTTAACGTATTTATGAATTTTCCACCGAAAGCCGATGGAAATTATGTTTGTGAAGATCGCGATTGTTCATGACACATATTTTTCAATAAATTTTGCAAAAAACTTGACAAAAGTAATATTTTTTCAACAATTTTACAATCCCGAAAACTTGCGAGAAAATATTAAGATATGACGTATTAATGTCCTATTACGCACAGTACGCTAAAGGATATTTTGATCGATTTTCCATTTGGTATGTTCCCAAAAACACGCAAGAAATTTATATACTAAGAAACTCTCATATTAAGTAAGATATGCTATAAATGTCAACTAAAACTCAAATTTGACACACCTTTGTCTAAACCAACATACGGTGTATTTATAGTATATGCCATTTTGTCACACTGCTATCTAGCTGCTGTGACTTTAATTTGGTACAAATTTCCTGAATAGATTCATCAATAAGGCTATCAAAAGTGTGCAATATGGTGTAAATGTCATCTAGTACTCAAATTTTGTGCAAATATACTGAAAACATGCAACAATAGGAATATTGATTGTTTGTAATATTGTGTAAATGCCATTTAATACTCAAATTTGGTACAAATTTACTGAAAATATGCAACAATAGAGATATCAATAGTATGCGATATGAAGTAAATGTCATATAGTACTCAAATTTGGTACAAATATACTGAAAACATGCAACAATAGGGATATCAATAGTATGCGATATGGTGTAAATGCCATCTAATACTTAAATTTGGCACAAATTTATTGAAAATATGCAACAATAGGGATATTGATAGTATGCGATATGGTGTAAATGCCATCTTGTACTCAAATTTGGTGCAAATATACTGAAAACATGCAACAATAGGGATATTGATAGTATGGGATATGATGTACAGCCATCTAGTACTCAAATTTGGTACAAATGTACTGAAAATATACAACAATAGGGATATCGATAGTATGCGATATAATGTAAATGTCATCTAGTACTCAAACTTGGTACAAATATACTGAAAACATGCAACAATAGGGATATAGATAGTATGCCATATAATGTAAATACCATCTAGTGCTCAAATTTGATGCTAATATACTGAAAAAATGCAACAATAGGGATATCAATTTTATGCGATATCATCTAAATGCCATCTAGTACTCAAATTTTGTACAAATATCATCAATATGGATATCGATTGTATGTGATATATTGTAAATCCCATCTACTACTCAAATTAGGTACAAATTTACTGAAAATATGCAACAATAAGAATATTGATAGTATGCAATATGATGTAAATGCCATCTACTACTCAAATTTGGTACAAATTTACTGAAAATATGCAAAAATAAGGATATTGATAGTATGCAATATGGTGTAAATGCCATCTAGTACTCAACTTTGGTACAAATTTACTGAAAATATGCAACAATAGGGATATAGATAGTATGCGATATGATGTAAATTTCATCTAGTATTCAAATTTGGTACAAATTTACTGAAAATATGCAACAATAAAGATATAAATAGTATGCGATATGGTGTAAATGCCATCTAGTACTCAAATTTGGTACAAATTTACTGAAAACATGCAACATTAGGGATATCGATAGTATGCAATATGATGCACATGTCATCTAGTACTCAAATTTGGTACAATTATACTGAAAACATGCAACAATAGGGATATCGATAGTATGGGATATGGTGTATATGCCATCTAAAACTCAAATTTGGCATAAAGTTACTGAAAACATGCAACAATAGGGATATAAATAGTAAGCGATATTGTGTAAATGCCATCTCAAATTTGATGCAAATGTACTGAAAATATGCAACAATAGGGATATCGATAGTATGCGATATCGTGTAAATGCCATCTTGTACTAAAATTTTACAGTAATATACTGAAAATATGCAACAATAGGGATATCGATAGTCTGCGATTTGATTTACAAGTCATCTAGTACTCAAATTTGGTACAAATATACTGAAAAGACACAACAAAAGGTATATTGATAGTATGCAATATGGTGTAAATGCCATCTAGTACTCAAATTTGGTATAAATTTACTGAAAAAAGGCAACAATAGGGATATAGATAGTATGCAAAATTGTGTAAATGTCATCTAGAACTCAAATTTGGTACACATTTACTGAAATTATAGAACAATAGGGATATAGATAGTATGCGATATGAGGTAAATGTCATCTAGTACTCAAATTTGGCACAAATTTACTGAAAACATGCAACATTACGGATATCGATAGTATGCGATATGAGGTAAATGTCATCTAGTACTCAAATTTGGCACAAATTTACTGAAAACATGCAACATTACGGATATCGATAGTATCCGATATGATGTACATGTCATCTAGTACTCAAATTTGGTACAAATATACTGAAAACATGCAACCATAGGGATATTGATAGTATGGATATGGTGTATATGCCATCAAATACTCAAATTTGGCATAAATTTACTGAAAACATGCACCAATAGGGATATACATAGTATGCGATATTGTGTAAATGCCATCTAGTACTTAAAGTTGATGCAAATATACGGAAAAGATGCAACAGTAGGGATATAGATAGTATGCGATATGATGTAAATGTCATCTAGTACTTAAATTTGGTGCAAATATACTGACAACATGCAACAATACGGATATCGATATTTTGGAATATGGTGTATATGCCATCTAATACTCAAATTTGGCATAAATTTACTGAAAATATGCAACAATAGGGATATCGATATTATGCGATATCATGTAAATGCCATCTAGTACTCAAATTTGATGCAAATATACTGAAAACATGCAACAATAGGGATATAGATAGTATGCGATATGATGTAAATGTTACCTAGTATTCAAATTTGGTACTAATCTACTAACAACATGCAACAAAAGGGATATCGATAGTATGGGATATGGTGTTTATGCCATCTAATACTCAAATTTGGCATAAATTTACTGAAAATATACAACAATAGGGATATCGATATTATGCGATATCATGTAAATGCCATTTAGTACTCAAATTTTGTATAAATATACTGAAAACATGCAACAATATGGATATCGATAGTATGCGATATGATGTACATGCCATCTAGTACTCAAATTTGGTACAAATATACTGAAAAGACGCAACAATAGGGATATAGATAGTATGCTAAATTGTGTAAATGCCATCTAGTACTCAAATTTGATGCAAATATACTGAAAATATGCAACATTAAGGATAAAGATAGTATGTGATAGGATGTAAATGTCATCTAGTACTCAAATTTGGTACAAATTTACTAACAACATGCAACAATAGGGATATCGATTGTATGGGATATGGTGTATATGCCATCTAATACTCAAATTTAGCATAAATTTACTGAAAATATGCAACAATAGGGATATCGATATTTTGCGATATTATGTAAATGCCATCTAGTACTCAAATTTTGTACAATTATACTGAAAACATGCAACAATAGGGATATCGATAGTATGCGATATGATGTACATGCCATCTTGTACTCAAATTTGGTACAAATATACTGAAAAGATGCAGCAATAGGGATATAGATAGTATGCAAAATTGTGTAAATGTCATCCAGTACTCAAATTTGGTTCAAATTTACTGAAAATATGCAACAATAGGGATATAGATAGTATGCGATATTATGTAAATGTCATCTAGTACTCAAAATTGGCACAAATTTACTGAAAACATGGAACATTAGGGATATCGATAGTATGCGATATCATGTACATGTCATCTAGTACTCAAATTTGGTACAAATATACTGATATCGATAGTATGGGATATGGTGTATATGCCATCTAATACTCAAATTTGGCATAAATTTACTGAAAACATGCAACAATAGGGATATACATAGTATGCGATATCGTGTAAATGCCATCTAGTACTCAAATTTGATGCAAATATACTGTAAACATGCAACAATAGGGATATCGATAGTATGAGATAGAGTGTAAATGCCATCTAGTACTCAAATTTGGTGCAAATATACTGAAGACATCCAACATAAAGGATATTGATAGTATGCGATATGGTGTAAATGCCATTTAATACTCAAATTTGGTACAAATTTACTGATAATATGCAACAAAAGGGATATAGATAGTATGTGATATGATGTAAATGTCCTCTAGTGTTTTAATTTAGTATAAATTTACCGAAAATATGCAACAGTTCGCATTTGGATAGAATTGGATATGATGCGAATGCCATCTAGTACTCAAATTGAAACATTTACTTAAAATATGCAATTATATATTATACGATATCGTGTAGATATTTAATTAGTACTCAAATTTTGTACAAATTTACTGAAAATATGCTAAAATGACATCGATAGTATGTGTAATGGTGTAGTGAAATTCTCTATTTATATGATTAATGAGGGTTTTAAAGGAGTGGGTCGTTGTACGTTGTATAAAAATAGAAATAGATTCTGTTTGACGGGAGAAATATCGAAATTCTTGTGTACAATGTACATTGCACGTGAAATATGATCGTGTTTGGAGTACGAAAAAAGGTAATGTACGCTGTAAGATGATAACCCCTAATGTACGCTCGATAATCGAAAGATAGAGAAGGAATTCTTAATAAATAAGATGAGGGAAAATTACTATCTTAAAAGCGAGAAAAAACAACACGTGAAATAAAAAACGGCAGACGAAAATCTGTATAACCCTTTTTCATTTACACGATTGTAAATAACAAGCTTCGTGGACTGAAAAATGAGATCTCGACAAATTTTTATTGAAAATATTCATTTTGTCCTGCAAATATTATTCCCAGTGCGAAAAGATAAAATTAATTTGTTGTATGCACCGGTCACTATAAAATATAAACTGAAATGCAAATACAATTGTATTAGACATCGCGTATATATATAGTGTAAGGTGTAAAGTGTATGGTGCATGGTGTATGGTGTATGGTGCATGGTGTATGGTGTATGGTGCATGGTGTATGGTGTAAGGTATATGGTGTCATGGTGTATGGTGTAATGGTGCATGGTGTATGGTGTATGGTACAATGGTGTGATTGGTTATGGTTTACTGTACAAGCACTGTAACGATATCGGATGTTCTGTTTCGATCTCAAAGCAAACAGTTAAGCTATTCTTTTTAAGATTTTTTTATCCCTTTTCTTTCCTTATACACATTTTTACTATTCATCGTCGAGACCGAAACATAATCCGAAACCGAAACCGAAACCGAAACCATCATAAACATAATAAATTGTGTTGCATTGTTAAAATGTCATTTTGTCTGTGTGATTAATTCCATTTTTTTAACTTTCTAAATCTGTAGAATGGACTTCTAATCGTTAATTAATTCAATGTAATAAAAGTTATTTGGAATTCGAAAATAGAATGCGACTTTGTTTATATTCTGTGTAAATCAATTGCTTTTGTTGATTCTTTCTGATCATTTATTACTTTTAATTTTTTATACGCCTGCAAAAGATACGGCGCTGGCGTCGTAGTCTTGCTCGACGTATGTGGACAGCATAATTTTGAAACTAATTGACAGTTCATTGTCAAATTTAAGTATGACGTTCCATGGCACATACGTGGACTAGGGTCTTAATTTTGGGTCCAGTGGCCCGTCTTTTTTTGGATACTGGTCCAATCCATTTCTGAGAAAAGACCAAAAAAAATAAATAAATAAATGAAATAAAATAAAAAAAGGTGTTTGATGAAAACAATATACATTATTTATAGAGATTTGATTAGGTTTCCTTCTTTACTACTTAGGAAACTTTCCATTCTGGAGTATGCAACGAATTCGATGTTATTTGTAACGTTTAAGAGATAAATGTATCGTACACAATAATGCAGAATACCTAGTATTTCGCTCGAATACTAGGACTTCCATGCAAATTATCGGTCGAATTATCTGTAGTTTTCGGTCTGAACATAACATTTTTGGAAAATACTTGCTATTTCGCCAGAAAACTACTGTTTTCGATCGTTATTAAACTTAAGCTAAGGTCTTCGTACTGCAGTATCAGGTCGGAATCGGAATTGAGTTTAAATCGAAAACACAAATTATAAAAGTAATGAAATAGACTTGTGCTTGTAGGTTCGAACGAACAGCTTATTCGAATGTAATCAGAAGATTCAATCTGGACCGTGCAAGTTCTGTTCGAAATTTCACTTTTTAGATTTACATTTTGAAATTTTTAATAGTTTACTAATTGAACAAACCACTGAAGATTTGTTTTTAATAGTTAAATTTTAAGTGTTCGGTTAAATTCGATCTTTATTCATTTTTTAATCAAATTTCCCGTTAAAATAGTTTTATATGTTGCCATATACAAATTTAAGGAATCTTAGCATAAATTAGGTGTAATAAGCAAGACGTTAGGATTGTGCTTTAAATTCTATCTTTAAAAATGTCCAAAAACAAATCTTCCCTTTTTTGGAAAATCTTATGTCATCATATCCTTTTGAAGATGTGTTTTATATATTTCGGTATAGAAATTTCATGAATGCTAGCACAAAGAAAGTCTAAAAGGAGAACTTTTAGTCTCATTTTCTCCCAATCTGAAGAAATGACTAGAACAATTCAGTTTTCATTTTTTTAATCTTATTACATCATACACTTTCGAAACGGTTTAATATGTTGCGATATAAAAATTGCTGAATATTAGCATAAATAAGGCATAAAAAGTAAGATGTTAAGTCTTAAGTTCAAAGAATGTAAAAATGTTTAAATGTTTAAACGACATACTAAAACACTTACTTTTAATACATTGTTTATACTAAAATTAAGTTAAATTTGCAAATCGCAAAAATAGAACTCATTTGAAGGATAATTAAATAACACTTTTAAATGGTTTATGTTAGACCACAGACTATAATATCATACTTTAATACCTCAATTATGCGAAAATTTATGAAATTTGAATATCGTAACATATAAAATTGATTCAAAAGGATATAATGAATTATGTTTGGTCATTTCTAAAGATTGAGCTTATCCTGCAAACTCAAAACCCTATTTTTTAGATCTTATTCATACTAAAATTTTTGAAATTTTTATATTGCAATATAAATTCTCCAAAATATTTGATGAAATAAAATTGAAAGAGGCGAATGTCCCATTAATCTGCAAAAATGGTCACAAGTACTACTCTTTACTATTGCTAACTTATAATATAATAATACAGATGACAAATATGTTTATTCATTTTATCCTGGTAAATGTTACTGTTTTTTTATTTCGCTTTTGATGTCTATCGGGAATATTATTACGTTCGTTTTGATTTATAAATCTTATTTTAATCTAATATTATGAAGGAATTTCTGATCTTCAAATGCTCTCATGTACAATCTTTCAAATCTTTAACTCATGTTTAAAGCAAATAATAAATGCAACAGACATACCAATACGAAAATGTCAGAAAACATTCTTATTTGCTACCTTAACTAAAAGGTAGCAAATAATGAAAAATTAGTCTTTTGAACTACGAGGAAAAAAAAAAAAATTGGTGTTATTATTACTCACATTGATTGGGTAGTTTTGATGACTTAAACACCAGCTCAGACAATTAACAAAATGCATGTAGAATGAACAATGAAAACATATGAAGTAAATGCATACAAGAGAAAACCTCTACAAAAAATGACCTTAACAAGCATTTATATAGATATCGATATAAGAAGTATTTGCCAACAACAAAGATATAAGAAGTATTTGCAAACAATAAAATATGTACTATGTATTTTTTGTTGTTTATTACACCAAAAAACAAATTTTGAAAACCAAATTGTAGAATGATTACATATTTATTTATCAAATGCTAAAAGTTTTATCCTCTGTATGACATTGTATGTATAAATAAATCTACTGCTACGATTTAAAAAAAAGAAAGCGTAACTTTTGAGCTCATCAGACAATGATTATACATGCAGTAAAGAGAAACAATAAACAATTCATTCTGTATAGGATGGTTTCCGTTTCGGTCTCGGTTTCGGTTTCGACGATAAATAGTAAAAATGTCTAATTAGCTGTTTGTTACACCCTAAAAAGAGTGACCTTTTGATGTTAGAAATCAACATATCACCAATGGTCTCGTTGAGAACAGTCGTATAACATGTTCGGGTCTAAGAAAACAGCTGTTTTTCTTTATAGCAGTCGAAAACTACACATTTTATTAGTTTTTTTTCTCATAATCTTCTACAATAAATTATTACATATATACAGCTGGGAAGCGACAAATTTCCAAAGTTGATAATTCTTGACTGAACAACAAAATTGAAGCTTGGCAGCTTCAATTTTGTTGTTCAGTCAAAAAGGATAAACAAATATTCATATCGAATTAGAATTGCAAAGAAAAACCCATATCTGTAATCAAGATGCTATTATTGGTTTGATGTTTATTGCGTTGTGCATATTTGTACAAGACTTACCAATGAACCATTGTTACTGTTTGCAAAAGAGAATATGGACAAATGTATTAATGAGAAAGAAAAATGTATAAATGTAATGTAGACTCAGGATAAATGCAAGCTTCAGCAAACCAATTTATTTGTTTTCTGTTCGGTTTCTGGTGTTATTAAGTAGATATTTAGAATTTTGGAACTCCCGGGATCTAAAATTGTACCCGGAAATTACATTTTAAACAAAGATATATGACGTGTCAAACAAAAATTTGAGCGTCGCAATGCTCAGACGTCATTTTTGGCGGGAAAGGTTTTCGAATTGTCTGTTTATCGTGGATTCTCGTGAGTCACGTGACGAGACTTGCAGACCCTATTGCAGACTATACTAACGCAAGCAATAAAAGCAAATGATTCTTCTGTCATGAAAAAAAAATATCTAACAATGTGAACCTGTGAAAGTAAAAATTCCTCTAGACAACTTCAAAATTTAATGTTTTATTTCCATTTTTTATGGCTTAGACAATTCCCTCGTGCACAATGTAGTCGATTTTTTTCGGAACACAATGTTGATGTCGGAATGGAGTTATTTATTTGCAACTTTACACCAAATTTTCAAAAAAAAAATTAACAGTTTTTTCGTAAATTATCAGCAATAAAGGTAGAAAAGGAAGATTGATGAATAGTTTTAACCGCCTTTGGAAAATATGCATTTTATCTGACAATAAAACTGTAAGTAATAGGACATGTTTCTGTTTTATAAATGCACATGGCGTCAGTGAAATTTTACTATTTCAATTTTTCAATGTTATGGCATTTTAAATGTAAGCTGTAAAGCTTATTTGATGCATTTTTATATAAATAGAGTGACTATAGAAATGTAGTTTTTGTCTACAACTGTTTCAGAGAAATTTATATTTTATATTTTCAAAATTTGGCTATTTAGAATGGAGAAGTGTCAAAGCTGTAAACTCTTCAAAGACTAGCCGTACTTGAGAAAATGAAGTACTTCAGGTATCAATTTGCTGGAACCACTGTTCAGTATGTGTTTATTGAACATTAGTCAAGCATTATAATGAAGTTTTGGTTTATAAAAAATACGTGGTGGAAAACATCACAAAAATCTCAGTAAAAAATTGTCCCGATAAAAATCGAGTCAAAGACGGGTATAAAGACATTCACCATGGATTGTTGACAGTAGAACCTGTAAGTCTCATTCGATTTTAAAACATTTGGGTGCATAAAGGACATTGAAATATTTATTTGTATTATTTTATATATGACGTGATAAATCAACGTTAAAAACGAGGTTCATTATCATCAGACGCCATATGCTTCGATACACAAATATTATCGTTAATTCACTTGACAAGACGTGCAATACCGTATATGATGCTATTATATTCGTATTATTGACCTTATTGCTTTTTTGAAGCATAATAAATTGGAAGCTACTTTTCTTATTTGATTACATAATTTGTTGAAAGATTCAAATCAAAACGAAAAAATGAAAACTGCAACTCGTTATAGAGATTTAAACTGATGACAGTAAATTCCACTGGGACCAAGTAACTGATCTGTCATCAATCGCCTATATTTCATTTTGACATTGGCCCATGATGATATTTGACAAGATGATTTTTTTTCAAAAATCTGCATTTTCTTTGACACTTAAGTAGTTCTGGGATTTCAAATACTTAACAAAGAATCAGCTCAAATTTAAAATTTGAATGATAGATAGACAATTTCACACACGTATATAACAAGAAGAAAGCACTTTTAAAGTAAATCTTGTGTTCAATCTTGTTTGTATTCTAAGTATATGGCAATTAAATACGAACATTTAATTTGCAATGCATGGTGATTGCTTTGTCATGTGTTGTCCACTTTGTGGTTGTGTATTTTGTTCTTCTTATCTTTCTACGCAAGGGGCCCTTCTGGATAAATCAGGTTTTTGTAGGGGTTCGCACTGTTAGTGCTCGTAAGCGCCTCCTGCTACAAATGCATCCCTTTTAAGTTTCAATTCAAAACAAACTCATAGCCAGGTACATGTATAATTCAAGTATGATAGTTGAAAATAGTACAATCTAACACCATTGAAAGTGCGAGATCGAGAAATATCAGACACCCAAGGGTAAGATTTCAATATTCCTCTGATGAGGCTTGAGATTTCTAAATAGTGTCTGATATTTCTATAGTTGGCGTCCGCCATGTCAACGCAACTTACTACGTGGTTGATGACGTCATAATGTATTTCCTTACTTGAAATTCTTATCCCACTAGTGGGTTGAGACAAGAATAAACATAGGTGACTCGCTTGTCTCAAATTTGAGAATGAGACGACTCGGTTATAGAACTTATCGATGTAGTCAAAGATGGCAAGACTTTTTCATGAGCATATTCTGATCGACTATAACTTGTGATGGCGACCTTCAATTTTTTGGAGTTTTAATATCAAGAGATCTTCCTTTTATTCCTTTTTGTCTTGTCTAGTAAGAAACACTTATTTGTAACTTCTCTGTATTGGGTAATTCTTGCGCTAACATATCAATTCGCCGTTTAAGAAAACTAAAGGATTGTGGGTATAGCGCACACCAAAATATTTTGATTGTCTTAGAACGTAAATTAAGTAACGTCTTTGGTTGAAAAGGGATTGTTCGAACACCAAATTTTGAAATTCAATCACAGTACTCACCATTACCCAGTTTCTGAAAGGGCAGGTTGTCATACATACCTGTAAATGCGGTTTGCTGGGGCGGCGAAGATGTCAACTTGCATTTTTGTCAACTGAACTTTGATATGTATTGTGTCTCTTGTGTTATTGAAATTGTACATTTTGTGTATACTTACAAAGTACTATTGTTCTGTCCCATTTTTTAGAATTTACAGTATCTTAAGTTCAAACAACAATTGTAAAGCCCTGTTCTTAGCTCATTCTTTAGTTACTCTTGAACCCTTTTGGTTATTGATGCTCTCCTATGGGTTGTGGCCCGTGGTTGTTTTTTTTTTCAGTCGTTGAAGACGTTTTCAGTTGATATTTCCGTTAAAATCCCGAGCTGTTTTAGATATTCATGATTTTTCATCTTCAACATGCAAAATTTAAAGTTTGTTTTTGGACTTAAGAGGCATCTTTGGCGAATTGGCCATTAATTTGTTTTATTTAGTGTGCAAAAAACTATGACCTTAATATCACACACAAGACTTTTATCTTTTCAGAGGTTTAGTTTTGTCCTTAGCTATATTAGATATTACTGATTATTCGGATTTCGTTTGGTTTTATGCACTTTAAACATTTTTCAAAATTATGGATTTCCTTTGTTTGGATTCTAGTGCTGCTGATGAGGAATTAATTTCCGAAATGGCCATACAGCTCATTAAATTATTGCAGTTTGAGTTATCATATGTGTTATTGTCTCATGTTCATTTACTCCATATCCTTTCGTAAAAAATTAAAGCAAACATTTTGTAATCGCATTAAGGGCCAGATAAGGTCATACATTTCTTCATTTAAGGATGTTGTAAGGTGAGGTTTTTGAAATTCCTTGATGTCATTCGGATTTCTCGGATTCTACCCATTATTACTATGTAATATATTTTGCCCCATTACACCCAATTTTTTAGTCATCAAAGTTTTCAGTGGGTGAATTAAGCAAGCAAAATTTCATCATATTGCAGATTTTCCTTCCATGTGAAAGAATCCAATAGTATTTCCACATTAAACTAAGGTTAAAGTCCAAGAAAGCACTTTCCCGCCAATTTATGAAATATATACAATTATATCGGCATTTTTATTATTTCGGCATTTATAAAACATCTTGAAAACAAGGTCCATTACCTATCAATATTTTTAGGTGATATTATACCTTTACCAATGCTCTTTCAATTAATGATATCAATTTAAATTCGCAAATTTATCTAATTTCACCTTACGACATCTTAAAGGAGTATGAGTGTCAGATTTCAGAAGCATTCGATATACTCGGCTTTTATCCATTTAAACAGGGTTAAATATTTTTGTACATGGATCATATTTTCTTGGTTATAACTGACTTTAAATTGCCTAAAATAGACAAATGAATGTAAAAATTTTTATCAAATTCCAACTATATTTCATATATTTTAAGGCTTATAAACAGCTAATGGAAATTGAAGGAAAACTCTACAGACAACTGCTGCCCGCCAAAATTTTGACGTCTTATATCTCAAAAATTCTTACATTGATTTTAGAAATTTTTTGCTCGTCTCGTTCTATTAGGAAAGCTCTTCAAACCAAATGTCAGCGTTTTAATCCTTATTACAAATTTTCTGACACTCATACTCCCTTAAGCTTCAAATGCATTATGTTGAAATTTCACTGGAGTATTAAAGCGTAGTTTTTTAATTAAGCACAGGAACTCTTAATGTTGAATATGTCAATGCCTTCATTTAAGCTAAGATTTGTGAAACATGGATAAAATGCATTCATTTCCCATACTTTAATTTTGAAGCCATAAATCAAAAACAAATTTGTGAAATGATAAGTCGTTCGAATTCTCCATTTCAAAAATCATCGACAAAGCATGGCATGCTTGAACATATTACTACATTACTATATTACTACAGCATTCGTATGTAATGAATATGCATAAAATGTAATTAATAATACCCTTTCTCCTGTACTTAGTGTGTTAGATATCCAACGGCACTAATAGATGATAACTAAGTGAAACGTTCATTTTTAGCTTACCTGACCCAAAGGGTCAGTGTGAGCTATTGCCATCACCAGGCGTCGTCTGTCGTCCGTCCGTCGTCTGTTCACTTTTTACAATTTCATCTTCTCCACTGAAATCACTGAAGCAAATTCAACAAAACTTTGCAGGAATGATGTATGGAAGGTTATTTACAAAGATTGCTCATTTCGTTCCGATCCGTTGAACAACATGGCCGCCAGCGCAGTGCTTAGGTTAACATTGGACCTATGGGAAAAAATCACATTTTCATCTTCTCCTCTGAAACCATTGAAGCAAATTCAACCAAACTAATGTAATTAAGTTCCCAAAGGAAGATTGGTCATTTTGTCCCGATCCGATAAAAAACATGGCCGCCAGCATGGAACATACTTTAACATTGGACCCTATAGTAAAATCAGGAATGATGTACGGATAGTACTTAGTACTTTACAACAGAAATCTTCTCTGATACCATTCAAGCAAATTTTTACTAAACTGTATTGGGATGATGCATAGAAGGTCCTTTACAGAGATAACTCATTTCAATAGCATCAGACAAGAATAGTCGCTTGCCGATGGAGAACATAGCAAAATATACATGTAAGAATGTAAGACCAAATTGGTAAAACTTCATTTTGGTTATGCATTGCATAGAAGTATTCTGTCAGGTAAGCGATACAGGCTCAGTCTCTGAACCTCTAGTAAAAGTGTAGCGTATCCCTTTTTTGAAATAAGACTGTTTGAGAGCGGTTGAGTAGTTGAACAATACTGGTCTATCAGAAAATTGTCTGCCTTGCCGTTTATTTTGTCATAATACAGTTTTGAAGTTGAGACATCATTTTGTAAATGGCGGTCAACGACAATTTTTTAAACAATATTTTAAGTTATGACATCAGTATCTATTTGGAAACCAACTTTCATTTAAATCGGACAATGTTGAATTTTCCCGCCTTTTTTGGTGGCAATTTTGAAAATGGCGGTCAACGAACAATTTTCAACACCAGTTTTGAAGTTTCCACAGCATGGCAAACATTTTATCAATTTACACATAAACTTCATCTTCTATAGTTTTGGAAAAAAAAACGAAAAACATAAAAATTTTGAAAATTCCGTGAAAAAAGGCAATGACTCCTACAAGGGATTTTGGATTTTCTTCAAAATTTCAGGGTGGCAAGATCTAGGTATTCTTAACCTTTTTGCAATTTACACTTAACCTCTATCTGTAACACTTTTTGAAATAAAAAATTAAAAATGCAAAAATTTGCAAATTTAACGAAAAAAAGGCTACTCCGAGACCGGTTAAGATTTTCTTAAAAATTGCACGGTGCGTAAATCTCGTCATGCTTATCATTTTAACCCCCTGTCCGATTTTTGATAACTGTAACATTTTTCAAGTTATTGGCCAAAAACTGCAATTTATCGCTATGTTCTATTTTTAGCAATGGCGGCCATGATGTTTGACCAGCCGACTAATCGAACACATTTTTGAAACTAACTGCAAACCCTGTTGATGATTCAGGCCACGTTTGGTTACGATTGGCTCAGACAAGATTTTTGAAAATGTTGACGGACGGACGAGCTAAAAACGACGGACGCCAATGGATGACAAAAGCTCACACGTTCTTCAAATGGATCCAGTTGAGCTGAAAATACAAAGTACAAAAATTACCTAAGTTGCTTCAAAACAGTTACTTTCATTATGCTGTACACGTGTTTCAAGGCGTAACCTCTCATCAGCAGCATTAAAATCAAATAATATGGAAATCCATAATCCAAAAGTAGTTTAAAAAGAAGTATTCATTTCCAAAAGTATCGAGATTGGAAGCAAAATCCAGTACCAAGGACATCTACCGAGTGCCATACACGGAGTGAAGCCACAGTATTTTTAAGTGGTTAGAATTAGGGTTATGATAAGAGTTTTTATTACTGTTTTATACAAGCTAAAATCCACCAGCAGTGTTATCAAGCCAGAGATTGATTGATCCATACTACACCGGTTTCAATGCACAATTCCGAATAGCGAATTGTTTCTGCAGTTTTAAATTTACACATTTTTTTCGTGGAACTTTAACTGTATGAATGGCTTTAATGCTTTTTGAACAGAGCAAAAACACTGTCACAAACTGCTTAGTCACGGATTTGTTCAGCCTATGTTAATTTCATCCCTCAAGAAATTATATGACCGTCACCATAACATCATTGAAAGATTTGACGTGTCAGTGTCCCAAATGAAAGCGGATATATTAAGCTAGAATCACGTTTCCCGGATTTATACCGATTTTGACAATTTCCTGGATTTAATTTACTTACAGTGTGACTGGTGTTGTTTACAGAGCAGGACATGTGCGCCCTTCCGGAGCACCTGATGTCATTCTCGGGTTCATGGGAGTTCACACTGTAAGTGCCTTGGTTTTGAATGTTGTGTTTTTTTTTTCTATGCTTTGTGGCTTTGTCACTTAAAAGCATACAGTATCCAATCATATTACATACATATGTAGTCTGTTTCATCATACTTACATTTAGTATTCCCGCGTGCTTTCATTTTTATACTTTCATTTTCTCGATTCCTGACCGGAAGTCACTATTTGCTTCAAAATCTCACACCGGAAAAAAAGACATTGCATTTTTCCGGAACCGGAACTTGCAGTTCTCAAGGGCTGGCAGATCTCACGCTACAGCGTCATGATTTTCTGTGTTCTGTGTTTACCGCATCTTTGGAATTACAAAAAACAGGAAACACCTACAATGGCCGAAAACTACAATGACATGCCACAATTCACAAGCAAACTGCACTAAAAAAAAACAATAATGAAGAGAAGAGACAAACATAAATAACGATAGGAACTTATAATAGCTGGAGTTTGCTCTTCGATTTTTGTAAATACCTCTCCTTTGTTCCTTGGGTTACCTACTGCCGTTGTTTTATTGATAATATTGTCGGATTCTTGACAACAATTTATTCAATGGGCTGGAACAACCCCCAATGCATCCCCCAAACTTCCCAACCCCACCCATTTCTTAAGTCCGCTTACACCCCTTCTTCAAAATAAGACACGTTAACACGAGCATATCCTGCACGCACTGTTGGAACAGAACCCATTTTTGAGACCTACCGACCGAAATTTTGGGAAATTTCGTTTTACGTTCAAGCATTTATTTTCAGTTGCTTCAAAATGCTGCTGAAGAGCTTTCCTGTTATAAAAACGATGTCTCAAACGATTGCTTGTTGTATAAGCTTTACAAAGAATTCAAGTTTTTGATTTTACAATTTCTATTTCCAAGACGTTCTGTAGCAGAATAAAACGTACCCCTGCCCCTATGAAATATTGACGAAAAATTTGATATTTTCATTGAAATTGTCTACTTTGGTGGTATCTAGAACCCGAGGTGCATCTCACTTCCAAATTCTGAAAATTGGTTCTAGTTTTTCAGTCTATTTTCTTGAATATTGAACATGTTAACATTATGTTAACATATTTCTGATGACCTGAAGTTTTGTCTTTCTTTTGCTTCATATTGTTTTTAGTAAACACAGATCAATTAAAGTAGGTATCCAATGAAAGCTTATTGTACTTGCTCTACATCTGTTACAAATAATTGCCATATCGAGTTAATATAAACATCATACATCAATAAAACTTACCCCCACCCCAACAAATTTACTCTAATATTGTCAATTTTTGTCTATGTTCGCATTAAAATAACCAGAGCACGCAAAATGTGTGTTGAATAACTGCCCATTAACCACGTGCATTGTCTTATTTGTGATACATGGGTGTCTCTGTATATTTTGATGTTTGAAAATGATATGTCATTGGACCTTTATACAATGTTTAAGCGTTTCTGACTGATTAGTGTTGGGACGGGGTAATATATTTGCAATTTATGAGAGTGTAGTAAGTCTAGAATGTCAAAAACATAGTATCTAATAGCTTAGATCTAATGAAACGATATTTAACCTTTTCAAGTTACATATCAAATTCCTGAAGTATTTACATCTCTAAGTAAAAACAGCAAAATTCTGTAAAAAGGAGACTTCCAATTTTGCATAAAATTTCGAGCAGAAGTATTAAGGAGTAACCTCTTAAAATGATTAAATCTACTAAAATGGTTACTTGCATGTCAGCTAAAGTTAAATACAAACAAGAATTTGCATAAGACATTATCTTTTGTGTGTGTATTGAGAGCAGAGGGTGCACGGAAAGTGATTTCAGCCCATTACCTGCAGGAAGGGGTTAAAGTTTTGCATTTCTTAAGTCCGCAGTTTGTCTCAAACGTTTAAACAATTATTATCTAATTAAAGGTTAGACATGCTTAAACGATATAACATCCATATAAATGTACATCTAAAAAAATCAGCGGAAATTCTAGAAAACTTAAAATTCACATTTTGTACAAATTTTCGGATAGAACGATCAATTATGACTCACTTAAACGGTTTAATTGTACTTAAAAGATATTCTGTATGTAAGATATAGTGAAATCTAAGACAAAATGAAATAAAACATGATATTAAAGCATTTATAGCATGGGTATTTAGAATTTTTCCTGAAATTTTCGGAGGGGGGGGGCTGCTTATTTGGACATTTGCGAACCTAACAAAAGATTGAAACAAAATATTTTAATCTCAATTTTTTTCTAAGACATCATAAAATAATACTGCATAGGCAATTAAAACATACATATTCAGATTTTTACGATCCTTACATTGGAAAATCATTATATTCAAAATATTGAAATGGTGAATAAAAGGATATGGAGTAAATGCACATGAGACAAAGTCTCTACAAATACATGGTAAAAAACAAGCAAAGGAACAACGCTTTTATTGTTGTTCTTCATCTTGAAGTCACCATGAGGCCTTCAACAATGAGCTTTGCTCATACCTCATAGTAAGTTCAAGACGGCCCCTAGCATCGCTTTAAGCGGAATTATTTGCTAATTGCTGAGCAACGCTACATCCATGTCTTTCTTGGTCATGGGTGCGGGATTGTCAACAAGCATCAATTAAACTGGTAAAATGCTCTTACAATCACTGTCATCCTTTGCCCGACAAAAGCACTAGTGTCTTAAGCTAGTGGACAACTACAACATATAGACAAACACAGGGCACTCATCAAGTCGAATGTAAGAAAACTTGGTGCTATAAAATAGTGAGATGTGGGCACTTAAAACAGGTGGTCTGGATTACATTTCGAAAATTACAAAAATAATTGCCAAAATTTGAAAGTGTCAATAGTATATCCATATGGGAAATTTTCTCACGCACAAATACACCATAACTGAAAAATATAGAGAGCATATAGAGATAATCTCGAAAATTCCCATTTTTAAAAAAAAATTGACATATAAAATTTAAAAAAATGGATTTTAATGATGTTATTTGTCAACCTTATGTCACAACTGATAAGTTAGGTACAAAAAGTATAGCAAACTACCAAAGCTGTATATTTTAAAGGAATTCACCATTTTTTGCAGGGGAGGGGTGTCATTCTTATATCCCCAGACCCTAAAAAAGGCATGAAATGACCAAACTTAGATTCGTTGTAAAGATTATGATTTAAGCTTTGATTCGATTCCAAAGTTTTGTATATTTCAACCAACTATAGAAAATTAAGATACCAAAAATATGAAACTTTAGTGAAAACGAAAATATAAGAAATTTAACAGGTTTACTATAGAAGAAGCCCCATTCTGACTTTTCGTGCTGGTAATGGTCATATTTACATGTTTTATTTTGAAGAGGGGACATACGAGAACTCAACAAAGAATTGGTCTAGATAGGAAGTCGGGGGAGGGGGCATGGAAAGTGATTTCAGCCCATGGCCAATCCGACAATGCTATCAGTAATGTAACTCAAAGTTGGCTTTACTGGCGGAAATAGCTAACCACAGTTAGTAAAGAATCTGACAAAAGCATCAATAACCTGGGTCTTTCCTGATTGAAGTGCACCATTTTTAAATTTTATCATCCCTCTTATAACTTTTAACCCAGTGTCGGACACAGGACGCTACCTCTTTGAGATAAGCTGTGGGACAATAGAATTAATTTTGTTACATGGAACATCCTATCATTTCGTCTTTTTGAACATTTCAGATATATTGCAATAAATTTTATAGACATGTTGATTACATGAAGCTAGATTGCTGTCAATTGAAACTGACAAAATAAGAACAAATCTCATGCAGTATTCAAAGATTTTGCTAACTGATAATAATAAGGAAATAAAAGTTTCCGAGATTATTATGTTAGA
>MJUU01031642.1:36155-51502 GCA_002080025.1 Modiolus philippinarum | reverse complement strand
TTGTTGGTTTTTTCAGTTCACATTTCGTCTTGTAACAAGGTAATACAATTTGCTACAAAAAGTGTCCAGGATTTTTTCATTATTAATTTCGATATTGAACAAGCTTCCTGCTTAACAAATAGATTATTGCAAGCGGGCTCTATGCGAATTAGAACATGGGCAGACCTTATATTCGTAAATATTTTATACCGAGCGATAGCGAGGTATAAAATGAAGTCAAATATAAGGTCTGACCATGTTTTAATTCGCATAGAGCCCAATTGCAATAATCTATTTCGATTCTAATATATTAAACAAGCGTTTTGAATATTCGAAGCGGCTCTTAGAGGACAATATTGGGTGTGACACTAGAATTAAAATATGTTTGAAAACTGCATACAAACACACATAAATGAACACAGAGAAATCTATATGCATAATTTTATTAATACAAGTTGTTCATAGGCTTATGAATTAATACAAATAATCTATTGTAAAAACGGATATTTTAAAATCGAAGCGGGTATAAATGTGAGCTGGTTGTATTTCTGATTTATATGAATGCTTATTAGCCAATAAGGAAAAGAAAAGAATAAAACTCATATTATTAATTTTACTAACGTTAAAAATTATATTTTTATATCTAAATTGTAGAGCATGATATGCAACGTAGAACAGATAAGATTTCAAAACAACAACACATTCGTTGCTAGGTTACGGTTATGTCAATTTCAGTTCCGAGTCTTAAATTCTGTTGTAAATTTCTATTATTGTCATTATTTGATGCAGCTTTTGGGTAATTCATTATTTAAAACTTTATTTACACCTGAATAATGAGTGAATAAAATGTGAAACTGTACATTACGAATGTCCTTTTGTAAAAGATATACGCATGTGCTAAAAAAATATTGTTGGAATTAGAACATTAGTCATATTAGAATACGTTTTTGATACTGTGCACTCAGTATGACGGTTTTTAGTAAATAGCCATTCTAGCACCAAGACTACTAAGAGAGTAACGCGATGACAATTTCCCTATACATCTAGAAATAGTGATTTGAAATTTCGAAAATAAAATTAGAACCCAGTTTGAATCAGTATCACATAAGTTATCCATTTTTATATTTTGTTTATAAACAGTCAAACCTGTCTAATGCGACCGTTTAAGGGCACAATAAAAAAAAACTTTTCACAACACAGTTGTTCGCTCAATACAAATAAAACGGTTATGATAATCAATGCAAAGTCAATCAGAAAACTTGTGAAACTGCTCAATTCAGGTGGTCACTAAGGCATGGTACTTATTTTTCGGCAAAGGCATCGATGCGAAAATAGTCCGACAATTTCATCACAATGTCGTTACTGTATGGTCGACTTGTGAGCATATTATTTTGCAAAATAGATAAAAGCATACAAGATGTAGTAGAACAACAATAAAATCGTTACATTGCTTGGTTTTACCATGTGTTTGTAGAGACGTTATCCAATGTGCATTAACTCCATATCCTTTAGTTTTAACAATTTGTGCTTTATTCTATGGTCTCGATGTTCCATTTTCATATGCTATCATTCTTCTTAAATCAAGTATCATGCTTCAGTGGTTTTGGTTTCCATGTAAAAAAAACTCTGTTAAATCACATATGTATGTCACCATACATGTACTTATATATTTTAAAGGTTTCTTTTGCGAATGACGCTCCAGAAACGAAATTTTTCACGTATCAAGCTGAAACCCCTTTCAATCCCTTATAAGCAGAAAAAAACATATAATGAATTTCATGCCCCACATACAATATCCAAAATAATATCGTACTTCTATAGAGAAAATTTGGTATACCATTATGTACTGTAATATTGGATTAAGGAGGATAGATAAAAGTCAACATTTAAGATCTTACAAGTTGAAAAAGTAACACAAGATACTATCCCGATTCTATCCCAAGACGTGTTCAAGAATAAAAAAAAACCAAGTGATTGATATTTTACCCGAAGACACTTAACGCTGGCCAGGGAGTCGAAGCAGATTGTTCAACAGGCAAACAAATAAAAAGGTCAATAGTATAGCAATATTAGGAATAAGGAAAATAATATCAAGAGAGCAATAACAAATTGCCAGTGAAATTAAATACTATACAAGGATTATACAACCACTTGTTGACCTCGCAACAACCTTGTGAAACCACGTACGCTAAATAAATAACTACAATTAGGTATTTTCGTGCAATCCTTGTTGCATGTTCCAATATTGGTTGGCACCCAATGGTTGATCTGACGTAAAATTAATCAAATATAGGTTAATTGCATTGCGTATTGAACAATAAATGTTGTTCGAGGTCACTATTATTCAAGCCTAAGTATATTTATAGTGAATGAGATGGTAATGGGTGTGGGGCTGGCATGTCAGTTAACTGCTAGTGGTCTTTTGTGATTTCATTTTTGTGTCCGTATATTTAGTTCTTTCAGTTTCATTTTTCAAATTAAGTCAGTCTCGTTGCCAACTGGATTTTACTGTAAAATGTTTTTTTATTTATTAAATTGGCTATAGGGGGAAGGTTTGGGCCAAATAAAACTGGTTTAACCCCGCCGCAGCAAGTTTGCGCCTGTCCTAAGTCAGGACATTTATTATGCCTTTGTTTGTCTTGTCTGTTTTGTACTTATTTTACTTTATGTATATATAGGAGTCTAGGATGGTGTTTATTTCGCTGAACTTGAATTTACTCATTATTTAGGGGCCGACTTCGACCTGCCTTTTGGTGGGGTTTCCTCACCGTTCATTGAAGATCTTATGGTGGATTGGAGTTGTTATTACTCCCCTTTGGGTCGTTGTCTCTTTGACACATCCCCCGTTTCCCTTCTTTTTTCTATTATTCGACATGGCGTAATGAAATGACTTGAACTTGTTTTCCAATGCAGTTTTTGTTCTACGATACTGAAGGCATCAAATCGGTTATCGGTTGCTTCATTTTAACTTTGCTACGATGAGTCAAATCATGGTGACGACAGTAAAACTCTTCCACATGTTTGAACAATGAAAAGACATGGAGTAAATGTACACGAGAAAAAGTCTCTTCAAATACATGGTTAATTCCGGCAATGGAACAAAGTTTTTATTTTTATTCTTCATCTTGAAGTCGCCACGAAGCCTTCAACAATGAGCTTGGCTCATACCTCATAGTAAGTCCAAAGCGACCTCTAGCACCGGTTTGAGCGGAATACACTGCTATTGCTCTCATGAATATGGAATCGTCAACAAACTGGCAAAGTGTTGTTACAAATACTGTCATCCTTTACCCGACAAAAAGACCAACAGAAGACAACAACAACATATAAACAACCACAGGGCTATTGGTGTTGGTAGCACTTCAATTGTTTTTAACAGATTTATACAACGACCCTATGGTCTATGTAAAATTGAAGTTATTGATAATTCGGATGGAGATGTTTCAGGAATTAAACCCTAGATTATTATAAAGCAGAATTAATGCAGAATATCTGATATTAATCCAAGGCATAAATCTATGATTATAGTTAAAACGTTGTGAAGTATTTCAAAATATATTTTAATAGTTAGCAAACGATAGGGAAGTAATTCAAATTGCCAATTAGCCGAAAAAAAAACAAATATCAAAAATACTTCCTGCAATGAAATTCGGTGAAAAAGACATTTATTGATGTTAGTTATCATTTTCTGCTGCTATTGATGTTGGTAGCACTTCGACTGTTATATATTTATGTTTTTCTTTATCATTTATCAATAGATAAGGCAGGTAGATAGACAGATTGTTTAATGACTATTTTGACTGAGTGAATGTCTGTTTATTTATTAAAAGCCTGATCCTAGTCAGGTGTTTGAAACATTATATATTAGATACAATTCAATATAAGAAATTTTTGTTCCATCTGTAAACATTAACTGATATAAGGAACATAAGAGACATTTCCTGACCAAAGAAAAACAAAGTACAGTTTCAGCTTATTTAGACTACAAAAATAGGGTCTGTAAGTCTCGTCATGTGACACCGAGAAATCACAATAAAATTGCAATTGAAAAACGTTTCCCGCCAAAATATGACGTTACAGCATTATGACGTTTCATTTTTATGCTTGAAACGTCATATGATTTTGTTCAAAATGCTACTTCCGGGTACAAATTATGTACCCGGAAGTTCCAAAATTGAATGAGACTTACAGATCCTATACCCAAGTTGCATAATAAACAGTATTTCTAATATGGGAGCAATGGAAACCATGACGACTAGTCATATGAAAATCTCCAATAACATTATGAGCGGCGAAACAACAGTCTTTACGCTGAAATAGACGACGTCATAATATGTTTTGTGCACAAAAACGTCAGTAAATTTTACGTAATGGCGGTAGTTGTCTTGTACACCTTAGGTATAACCTGGTACCCTTGGAAAATATTTTCCTTTACGCAAGTATATTCGAACCGGAAGCCGCTTACACTAAAGACAATATTGAATCAGGATCCCAGACTAACCTTAGGTACACCCCGATCATTAAATGTCATATTAGAATCGAAATAATTCATGTTCGCCGGTGGTTTGTCGTCGATTTACATATGGGTGTCTACGCACTGGGTAAAATAATAACGAAAATAATGGCCACCAATATACAATTTTATATTAGTGCTTGCATTTGTTTTGTCATAGTGCTTAAAACTCATATCTGCTGCCAGAGACATTTTAACTATGCTTGAATGCTTATATGTTTGTAATGTATGTCCATGTCTGTTTGTGTGTATATATGTATATATTATGTATGTGTAATTTGTATGTCGGTTTAAAAAGCTCTTCGAGCTTATGTTTATTGTTAAATATGTGTACCGACTTTAAATAAAATTTACTTGACTTGACTTGATGTAAATCTCCCGTCCATGAATTATTTCATAATTTTTTATGCTTTACACGTTTTTCAAGGAACAACTTCTCATCGGCATATTGAACGCTATATTCCGAAAGTAGTCAAAAAAAAAGAAGTATTCATTAACAAAAATGTCAAAATAGGGGACCAATCCAATGACCAAGGACATCCACCGAGTATTTTTGAAATTTAGGGTTAAAATTCTGATGGGTTAAAATTTTTGAGGGGATAAAATTGTATAATGCGATGAAGAACGAAGAATTCGATACATTTTGTGAAATATATGTAATACATTTTGATACATTGATACATTTTGTGAAATATATGTCACGTGAACATACATTTCTTGATTTTTTTTTAATGAAGGTGCATAAAATTATAGAAGAGATCTGAAAATCTGATTCAAATTTTGAAAATATTAAGTGTAACGCGTCTTGATACTTCACTGTGCTTATTGCAATTCAATTTGCACATGAACTTATTTGTTTTTATTGTTTTTCAAACAAAAGAAAATCATCGAGTACACGATTATCTTAAACAGCTTTCTTCAAGCACCATCACGTGGTACCAATTTCCCGTCATGCTCTTATTAAATCTATCTGTATGTACTATTGATTTGGGCTATTTTAGTACTCTCAATATTAACTTTCTTTCATAATGTCAAAACCTGTTGCAACATCAAATTCGATTTTTGACCCTATCCTAGTGTGTTCATCAATTTCCATCAAACTTAATCAAAACTTTTAATTACATTTTTGACTCATGTAATTTTTACTGGAAAGATATCTTCGTACAAGATGGCATCCCATTTGAGAATACATAATAGGATTTTTTACTCTTAAGCTCATCATTTCAGCCCAAAATAACATAACACTTAAAACTAATGAAACCCTTTCAAAAGCAATTTATCATAAGAGTACAGAATGAAAAATTTTTGACATAACGTTAGAGCAACCTAAATTAAATTTAATGTTCGTATCGTCCATTGTGAGATGCATTATCACTTTTTCATAATTAAAGGGCAAGCTCTTAAACCAACTGAAGAGTTAATAAATAGTCAACCTTATTATTTTTTTACATTAATTATCCTATGTAATTCGCTTTTCAGAAATACTAGTACTGTATTTAATATCACAGAAATGCCAATAAGATGAAATTAATTCCCTACTCATATATACAATGTCGCTGTACCACTCAATCCAATGAAATAGAAGGTTTGAGTATTTTAGTAAACACGTGAAACATTCCTAATATTGAAAAATGCTTTTCCACAAGAAAATCAAGATTTACCTCGATTATTATATATTACACACATAATATGGTATATACACGGTCAGTAAATTTATATGGGACAAGAGCGTTTTGTTTGCAAAAACGTTATACCCCCTTCCCATTGACTGTATATTGCAATATTCCATTGGAATGTTTCCATTTCAAATCGGATTTGATGATTTTGCATTATGAGAATCAATTTAAAACAAAAAATATGCAAAATCATTATTTCTACAGAAAACTCTATGCAGATGCAACAAACTACTTACAATGGTTTTTTTTAAAGCCACTATTAAAATAACCACTTCTCAACAAATTATCAGTGTTAATTACCAATTCAGCGCAACTAACGGAAGTAGGATAAAAGGGAAGCGAAACCATTGCTTGTATGCTATTATTACAAAAAAAAAACAATTTTTAGGGTATGCTTACGTCAAATAGATCCGATATACGACTATGAAGTTTTGAAATCACTCCCATTTATACATCTAAGGAGAAATTGCAGGAAAACACCACACTTCTTAGTGATCTATTGCTCCTTGTGTTGAAAGCTGATTTATTTAATCTTTTCGTTTCATTTACAGTTTTGAGCTTTTCATTACTTTTAAGTGCTACATAATTTGCAATCAGGAGATTTTCAATTCTGTTCGGAAAGCTAATTATCACTACTCAGAACAAGAAATATTAGAAGTGAACTACAACTTCTCCTTAACCAAGAAATGTTACATCAATAACAGAATATTTATTTACTGAAACAGACGTCACAATCATCATGGTGCTAGGTAAATGCTTCTTTAAAATGGGCTGCATGTTGCCTGTCTGATATTTTTTTAAAATAAATACGACAAAAAATTAATATTTAATATTCTACATCAAATTATTTGATCCATCTAAACTACAGGTCAGTATGCATGGATTTTGTGTCAACTTGAAAGTGCTTTGAATCTCTTTGATCTGCACTGAAAAGACATAAGTTGTCGAAATCTTAATTCACGCTAACTTCGGTATTTTGTTATTTTTACCCCTGGGTCGATGCATCTGCTGGTAGACTGTTAGTCCCTAAGAGTATACACCGGTCAGGGCTTGCCAAAAAAAACAACGATTTTGTGCGGAAATTTGCATTATGTTTCTTTTTTGAATTGAGAAAACAAATAAAGCACAAATTTCCAAATGTAAAATGTGACGTCACTAATTCGATACGATTTGCAATTATTTGAATCGCTAAGTTTAAAAAAAAGTGTTCACCACCCGTATAACATACTCACGTACGTCTGGTACTAAAGATATTTTATAATTTCTTTGACCAATTAATTTATCAATATTACACTAATGATATTAATAAAAAATTGATGATATAATTTTTCGAAATCGCCTTATGTCATGTATTATTAAATCTTTATTATTACCCATTTTTAAGGTAATTTAATAAACTATTAATTATTCGGTTGTATTGATTACAAGACAAATAAATGTCTTCAACCAGTCCAGAAAAAACGCTAATCATGGCTTGATGTCCAAAACGATGTTTAATTCCAGTTTACTTTAGCTGAGTTCTTGACCATTCGATCGTGATTTGCACAGTCTTCTAAAAGGGGGGTCTCCAATAACAGCATAACGGCGAACTTTTTCCAATAACAGATAACAGGGAATTAGAACTTTCTTGATAACAGCAAATTATTCTTCAATCAATAGATAACAGAGACATTACCCAATAACACAATACATGTAACAGTTAACCCCCTTGTGCCCTCTTCTAATGACGTATAAACTTAAGCATTTGACTATTTAAATGAAGTTCTGAGTACAAGCTAATACAACCATAACGACCACGCTTTCTCCTGAAAATTTGTCAATGGTTTGTGGTGGGAAAAAAGTTTTTTTAGAAAAGTGGTCGTTGGAAACGTGGCTTCTTCAGGGTGTGGATTAAATATGCCAAAGTTTTTCTGTGACCTGCATTTGGCTGTGATATAAGGTCAAAGCTACCCCGAGCTGGATAATAACATATGATCATAAGCACTACAAATTTTATTATTTCAAATTTTTGATGAAATATCTTTATTAATGCTCCTATTTACCCTAATGGATTGACAGCATTTGTATACAGAAACAAACAAAAAATTAACAAAACACATCTAATTTGTACTTGTAACAGTAGATTCGTCCAAAATTACGCACCTATGTTGATTCCACTCTCCTCAGTGCTAGTGACTTTTGTATGAAAAGACCAGAAAGGTGCATAAGGGAGTAAGATGACAAGATGTAAACTGTTTAAGGTAGTTCGGGTGACTAAATAGATTTTTCTTATTTTTCTTTAAATTAAAAGTTTATCACATGCACTTTAAAATTTAGTAAAAAATCAATGTCACCGAAATCGTTTTTCCGGGAGAAGGTTCCAAAATAGCAAGATTTTGAGCTTTTTAATATAGCCTATATAGGGAGAAAATACTAGTTTATAATTTTTTATATGAATAGAACGATAGATTTTGGTGAAAATGTAGTATAAACTGTGTTAAAGAAATAACTTTGAAAATATGAAATAAAAAAATGGGGTCACCGATCATATTTTTGAAAAAAATATGAAAATGCAATTTCTTTGGAATTACCTCCCCTTAATAAGATAAGAGTTTTTCAAAAATGTGACATATTTTGCACACTCGCAACATAAATGCTGCTTATTTGATTTTATTCATTATCAATGAGCAATTCAAAATCGTTTTTACAACATTTTAATGGTAAATTCCAATTTTCATTACATGCGCAAGATTGATGCGCAGTTTTAGACACCCAAAACACTTTAAAATACAATATATTACTTCAAACAAGTACCTGTCAAAAAAACTAAACAGACACACGATGCTGACACCAAAAGGCATGGTCGACCTTGATGAAATTTAAGAAATTTATATCACAAGAAATGTCAGAATGATAATAATAACACAACAACATGTTATGTTTAAGAATTAGAAGCGACATGCATGCTTCCTGTCTCAGCTAAACCATATGGATCGGAAATCCACCAGATTTTAGCTTTGTATATGATAGATGTGTGTTATTTAAACGTTGAAGATATGCCGGGTCAAGAAAAATAAAACCATCCGCTTTACTACAGACATATAAAGGAAAATATTGCAAAAAAGGGGGGTTGTTGGTACCTGCAGTTGCCCTTCGAATGCCCGTTTCCTGCAATTACATCTGATGATAGGCTAATGCCATCTTTGATTTCTGGTTCATAACCATAAAAAAAACTTCGTCACTTGCTTCCTCTTCAAGTTCTCATCAAAAATTAATGCCATAATGACTGACATAGTATGAATTGTATGGAAAAATGTGATTCCGTGTAATAATTTGTGGAAGATGTATTTCATGTTATATACCCTTATGGTCATGCTGATAAAATTTAAGCAAATCTTATTTATTCTGGTATATACTGGTGAAACATCGCTTATGTCAAACATATGATAAATCAAGAGAAGTTCAGTTTCCCGCCAATTTTTAAATAATTTATGTACATTTTTAAAGCATCATCGTGAACCTATCTTTTTCATTAATCTAACAAAATAGTCGCATTTATCTGAAATTATCAATGAAGGGATATGGAGTAAATGCAAATGAGACAAAGTCTCTACAAATACATGGTAAATAAGCAATGGAACAACGCTTTTATTGTTGTTCTTCATCTTGAAATCTTACTTTTTTCTCTAATATAGGGGCGAACAACTTTAATAACAGAGCCTTATAATATACATTGTGTTGTTCCTATTTTTCTTGTCGATTGTGTTATCGTAGTGAACTGTATTCCTGGCACACACACGTTAGCTCTTAAATAACAAGATAGGTCAAAATTAACATTACGTTGTCTCCACACTCCCGTCAGAGGAATAAATATCCAGTTTATTCTAATCACATAAAACAATTTATCATTTTGTGGTGACCACTTTTTCAATACTAGCATGAATCTTGTATAAATTACTTAAGGCATTGATCACTGTCCGTCTAGAACCATTTACGGAGATAGCTGTTGAGACAAACTCCTTCAAAGTTGCTCCATTATATTTTCTTAAGAATAAAGGACACTAAATCGCTG
The DNA here is from genome assembly GCA_002080025.1 of Modiolus philippinarum. Lineage (NCBI taxonomy): Eukaryota > Metazoa > Mollusca > Bivalvia > Mytilida > Modiolidae > Modiolus > Modiolus philippinarum. The sequence goes on along the minus strand of MJUU01031642.1, from coordinate 41,283 downwards.
CGTTGGGAATAATGTGATTGTCTGGTTAATTTATTGAAATATTATTGCTCTAAATTCTTTGACAGATTCTGTTGTATGATCAATAGAATATGATAAGGAATCGTTCAAAAGGTCGATGGTCAGACATCGCAAACGAACAAAATTATATTGGTTTGACTTAGAGACCATGTTTTTAGTGTAAACTATTACGTGTTCTAATCGTTGTAATAGGAAAATCCCGAACCTTGACAATAAATGTTGTAATTGCAGACTGTAATATACCAATACTAATCAAAACACAATTTTCTGTTTCTCTGCGTTTATTAGCTAGCTGTCGATATTCTGCAGTGTAGGAATCAGTACCCGAAAACTTGATCTTTCTTATCAGGAAAAGGCGATTTAAGTTTTGGCATTTACGTCGTATTTGGCATTTATATAAGAATTGAATGCAATATTTTGTAGTTTTATTAGAGTGTAAAAGCGTGGACCGTAGCACATTTTGAATGAAGCGCGAGCTAGCGCTAAATGTGAGAAATATGTCACGGTCCACGCTTTTACACGACAAAAAAACTACAAACTATTGCATTCAATACTTATAATCACATTCTGTAAGTGGAATGCAAGTTTTCACGCTCGATAACTTAATGAAATTCGTGGATGATGCACCATTTCCTAATCTAGATTACTCCGCTGTCTTTGTCTACTTTTGTCGTTGTCAAGGAGTTGCGTGCTGCTGTAGTTTTACTGACTAATAAAACACATTTGCGGAAATTATCGGAAGTATTCGTAACCAATCAAATACGGGGATTTCCATACAAAGCAGAATGAATGTAATTATATCGTAACAGCATAATTATTTGTCTAATAGTCATATTTCAAGCAAGAGATACATTGTAAAAGTAGGGACCGATTCTGAAATGCTATGGAATTATGAGATTGTCATTATTTTAGACGCTTTTAATTGGTCTATTACGATTCCGCCGAGCATACTCATGAGGACGGAAATTGAATTTCGGAACCTGTCCATTTGATAACGATTGGTGTTACAAGATGACTATTTCTTAAACACCCTAGCGGACATTTTGTTGTTATCTTGGCTATAAAATGTTGTTTACATTAGGGGTCAGGGACATATTGTCTCTAAATGGTGAAGTTGTTTAGTCCCATTCCTAATCGTAACTTGGTGTATTTTGATCATCAATTGCTATAACGAGCTTACAAATAACTAAATACCGAAGTTACTGTGAATTTACTTTCTGCATATGCGCATTTCGACAACCTGAAAAATACTACAAATGAAATCATAATCGAAACACATAGCTCTATACATGTGCTTTTGCAGGATTTACATTTCACCTAAAAGGAAAGCTCGGCATATGAATCGGTTTCAAAGGGGCTCCGTCTCTACAAAGCTGTAATAAGCGTCCTATGTAGGCAGTGAATTGTGTATGCATGGCAGTCAGGTCAAATACGAACTATTGTAGACAAACTTTGTGGATGAACACCACGCTCCTTGCAATATATATGCGACTTTTAAATATTTAAAGAAAAGAGCAGACTCACTAGGGGTTGTATAGAAGGTTAGATTTTTCCTACCCCTGTGCATATATTCTCTTTGCCAGTAACAATCAATACCCGGCTGTCCCTTTGAACTTAAATTCTTTCTGCGAAATTTTTGGATTGATTAACTTGATCTTTTAAATATTGCTTATTAGACGTGAAAGTGTAGTCAATCAATCATTCTGATGTAAGAACGTTTAGCAATATATTTCATGTATCCATTCCTCTCCATATCTGATCCTCTTTTAGTATGAAATTTAACGGTTAAAAACACCAGTATTATTTAAGCAGAATTATCGTCCTTTATGTTACTCTTTTTTTTGTATTATTTTACATCATATCAATTATAGCAATTTCCAAAATCATATTACAAACGTAATATTTTGTGTATTAGATATAATAGCATAAATCTTGGTATCATGAATTTGTATCCCTCCATTCAGATACTCCCATATGATCTTCAAACCAGCCAAAGAAAGTTAATGTTATGTAACAATTAAAACATTTTTTTGTATTTAATTAACCATTCTTACATGTGCTCTTTTGGTTAATAAGTTTGTGGTGAACTTTTACATGCTGAAATACACTTAGGGAGGCTTTTCACGTGCAAAATATTTTCCCCTAACAGAGAAGCTGTATATTGCATTATCACCCTAGCTCTCATCTTATCAGTTAAGAGAGTGGGCTGTATGTGTTAGGACTTTGTTATTTAACCATGTATCGCTGAAATTTGAGCATTCATTTTCAAATAATTGCAACTAATTATATTTCTGTGCTGTACATTTATAATCTGCCTCGTATTAAAGTAGAAAGCCCCGACTGACACGCGGAATTTTGTGACCTCTCCAAATCTTTTAATATCTTATCCAGATGTTAAATGCTTTTAATTTCCTCCGTGTTTAGTTATCCAAATAAAAAACAAAGCTTACTTTTATTAATTAAAGCAACATTCTAAAATAAGAAATGGCTTTCCCAGCTTACGTTAATCTGTTTAAGTAATTTAAATGGTAATTGGGTATTATTCGAGCACATCCTCGTAAGTGAGAATTCCATGTACCGTTCATTTATCAAAGAAATGGAATTTATAAATATCTGTACGTAATGTTGTATGTGCATTTTGTTTACGATTTATTTTCGTTTTATCAAATAAAAACACAAAAACATGACTGACAGCTTTCTGTCCAGTTGTCGATAATGAGCAAGATTTTTTTCATAGCCTTCAAGATCAAATTTTATAAATATATTTATTATAATGCCTAATATATTTATTCTTTCAAAAAAGTCAAATTAAAATTAGATCGAGCCTTAAAGAAACATAAGCTTTTCGCAGTTCGTATCTAATGAAAAAAAACAAAACAAAAAACAAAACAAAAACCAAAGATCTAATGAACAAAAAAAACCAAAACAAAACAAAAACCAAAGACAAAAACAAAACAAAAAACGAAAAACAAAAAAAAAACAACCAAGAAAACAAAAACAAAAACAAACAAACAAACAAACAAAAACAAAAAGAAAATAAATTTATGCCCCTATCATCTTTTTCTGACAACAGGCTTAAATACAGACCAAGAGCAACATTACAAAGAATATACAGGGAAATATGTAATATGAAGAAACTGGAATATTTTCCTTTTTATATATTTACGGAAGTTCCCACCTTTGAACAAAAGTAATAATAATTCTGAAATAGTAGAAATTAATGAAAGGTTGACAATAAACAAGAAAAAGTAGTAGATTTTGAGATACATCAATAATACATTTGGCGGAAACGTCCGATTTCTAGGTTTTTCGTAGGCTTTGTGTAGAAATTTGCAAGCACTGAAAATGAGTGAAGGAATATTTCAATTTCTGGAAATTTTGTCGGAAATTTCTTGAAGGTACAGGCTTTAAGAATGCAACATGAAAAGTGGGTGTTCATTGGCAAAATTATTTAACATTTCATGATATAGAAAAAGATAAAGAAATATGCATGCGCATATCTGACGAAATGTCAGAAATCAACGGTGGGAACTACCTTAATTAAGGTATATGTTGGAACTCGATAGGAGAAAAGTTGACAAACGTTAGAAGTCTTCTTTATTTATACACTTTAATATTATAGAAAGGTTGGTTCAAGTACAAAAATAAATGTACGTAATTTTCTCCGGGTAGTCCGGCTTCCTCCGCCGAATTAATTGCCACGATATAGCTGAAATACTGCTGAAAGTGAAATTAAGCCCTATGCAAACAATAAAACAATTGTAAAAAACATGGCCTCCTTGTTTTATTGTACACGGGCTTGAGTTGTATTTCTAGTGAAAGATCATGTTAAAATAACAACATTTTCAGAGCAATGCCTTATAAATTTCTTAGCCGAAGGTTTTGGTACCTTAGTAGTTTTAGTTTGTTTTATCTAAGACAACCAATAGCCTCATGACACCTATTAAACAATTCCCGTGTAAACTCAACATGAAGTTAAGCACATGAAATCTAACATACATTTGTAAGTTGACAATGCCTTGCTGAAATATAGTTACGTCAAACGATCGAGGAAGCAATATTTGAATTCAAGTGAAATGCTTATAGGCATGTGCATCGTCAATTTTTATAGAACAAAACTCTGAAGTATCACGAAAGTTTCTGTCATGCGTAAATATTACCAATCAAGGTAAACATTTTTGCATCTGCCAGTAAAAGTCGACTGAGTTAGCAGAACATTTGTTTTATCTCATTCGGTAGCGAGGCTGACTACGAAGCAAAAATGTCCAAGGTTCGATCCACAGACGAGGAGTCACTGGTAGTAAAAAAAAAACTGATTTTCAACAAATGCATCGATCACAAAACAAGAGGCTCTCAAGAGCCTGTATCGCTCACCTGGACCATGGCTGACATAGATAAAAGGCATTTCCAATAGGAAAAACAAAACATAAAATTTAGCAGAATACTTTTTTTTTCTAAAATTACAGTATTCTTGTTTGGTTTCCATGGCAACTGAAAGATCCACCATCCATTACCACCCATAATAGAACACCATTCAAAAAAAAATTGGGCAGGGGTTCCCCTTATAATCAAGGTAATACATAATGCTGAAATTGAAACATTCAGACCACAATTCAAATAAAAATTCAAAAATTTGGGCAGAGGTTCCCCTTAAAATCAATAGGGCCAATAGGGACCACCTTAGGACCATTGTGCCTTAGTTTGGTTCTAATTGGACTAGTAGTTTCTGAGAAGATCTTCGAACGTGTATTCCATAGGGTCCAATGTTAAAACTATGTTCCCGTTGGTAGCCATCTTGGATGAAATACAGACCTGCCAGATACCTTTTTTGGAAAGGCCATCTAAGAACCATTGTGACTAAGTTTGGTTATAATTGGACTTGTAGTTTCAGAGAAGAAGATCTTTGAATGTCTTTTCCATAGGTTTCAATGTTAAAACTTTGTTCCCACTGGCGGCCATCTTGGATGAGGTACTAACCTGTCGGATACTTGTTTAAGGAAGGACCATCTAAAGACCATTGTGATTAAGTTTGGTTATAATTGGACTGGTAGTTTCTGAGAAGAAGATCTTTGAATGTCTTTCCCATAGGGTCCAATGTTAAAACTATGTT
>MJUU01031642.1:23412-34983 GCA_002080025.1 Modiolus philippinarum | reverse complement strand
TGATGGCAAAAGCTCACCCTGGCATAGCCAGGTGAGCTAAAAATTGAGAAACGGTTGACGTCATGACGCCGGTCAAACTGAAAAAAGTCAAAACTTCAGAATTCGACTTGACCTCATTTTTTCATTGCAATTTTGCGATTTTGGATATGTTCCCAATAATGTACATCAACAAACAATGAAAATTGATTTCCGTCCGTCATTGTTCACTCCAATTTGATTTTCCAAACGACGCTTTTTACAATACCAAACGTCACAATTTTGATTATGACGTAATAAGATTGATAAATTCTTCTTGTTATATTAAAAGAAGCGAAAAATACATCTTTCCCTTAAACGCCAGAAAAATGAAATAAGAAAATCGTGCGTAGAGAACAAATATTTAATGTTTGGGTGACAAATAACCGATCAAAAGCTGATTGAAACAAGTGTGATTTGCGCATGTACCGAAACATAACATGTATTCTATCACGACTTTACTTGTGTAAAGCGAACAATGGAGGACATATCAGAATACAGCGTTCACTTGACAGCAAAACTTGGATTAAAAAAGGCTTATGTCTATGGATTTTGCGCAGAAAATATTCATTTCATGAGATCATAGAATCAGAATAACCTTCAAATATCAAGTGAAATTACATAATACATGTATGATATACATGTAAATCTTCTAAAATGTTAAGGCCACTGTCATTAAGAATTAAGACTATTTCCTTTGAAGCCAAAGCGATCTCCGTCAAGTAGGCCTTGATACTAGTAAGAATGTCTATTTAAATGGAATAGAATATGGACTATTTGATACTTAAAGGATAAAATGGTACAGCAAAACAAAATTCAAAGGCCAAAGTCTGGAGGTCATTTTGAAGAGTTTTAAATAAATTAAAAGTGAGATTATATAATTCAATAACGAGTGCCTTTAAGCTTTGAAAAAAAAACTTGAATGTCGAGTCGTTATAGCTAATATTCTTTATGACAGCGGTAAACTAAACCGATTAGCCAGCTTCTTCAGAAAATTAGTGTTCAGCCAAGCAAACAAAAATGCATTAAAATGGTATACATGAGATGTATACTAAAGAAAATGTCCTATAGGCTTTGGAGACTTTCCTGTCAGTTCTCAGTGACGGAGTCACAACGGTAAAAATTTAATCTTTTTCAGCAAATACGGAATCATTGACGAGTTAAATAAATAAAAATATTAATTCATAATAGTGATATTGTACAGAAAGACTGCCTGATTGAATTAAACGCAAATAAAATTAATTGGAATTCTACAGACGATGCTGTAACTAACTATAACTTAATTATATTCTAGTTTATTTGTTGGTTACTTGTGCGGGATCGTAGCACACATATTGTATTGACCGAGGGTAATAAATGCTTAAACTGATTGAAACTTGTATTTGATATATTTTTATATTGAGTATAACAAAGCACATATTGCGTGTTATGAATAATATTACCATTAATTGAGACTAATGACACGTAAAAGCTAGGAATTTGCATCATATTATGTATGTGTACAGTTAAAACATGTACTTGTTCAGCGACTCGAAGTTTCAGCCTCGTCCTTGTATACGGACACGAGACCTAACAACACGACAAAAGACTTTTTCATAGGTTGCATTTTGCATTTTTTATGCAGGATAGAGCAGATAGACCAAACATAGCATAAAAATATAAAATGGGCATATGAAGGATTTTTTTTATTAAATCGAACCTCTATAGTAGTTTTTTTCAACAAGATGAAGACATAGAAATGCTAATAATACTTATATTCAGTTTTTAGCTGTTATTGTAATTTACCTAAAATAAGAAAAAAAAACTATTATGAAGCAGTAGGCAAAATCCTAGTCAAGTGCAAATATCTTAACGCTTGTGCCAGGGATAAGAATATTTTTGACATGGATTAAATTTTTGAGTTTAAACGAGTATGATTTGGTTTTAATAGGCTCTGCAAGTCTCGTCATGTGACCCCGAGAAATCACGATAAAATTGTAATTTTTAAACATTTCCCGCCAAATTATGACGTTTGAGAATTATTACGTTCAAAGTTTTTGTTTGAAACGTCATATATATATGTTAAAAATGCAACTTCCGGGTACAATGCATGTGCCCGGAAGTTTCAAAATTGGACGAGACTTACAGAACCTATAGTCAGTATGTATCCTTGGATGAAAATTTGTCACACACTGCTCGGTGGCGGCAACGAGAACTTTTCAGGAAAGGACATTGAGGTGCACTAAAGTAAAAGTTGTACTTCAACAGCTTTGAAGGAGCACACATCCCTATCGAAACATCGTGCATTTCTTATTCATAGATACTTGTGCAATAGGCAGAATTTAATCAATACATCGGCAACGAAGTGGAAAATCCAAAAATACTGCAATTCAGGTGTAACACAAATGCAGACAACACGACAAAGACAAAATATATTTAAAAATATAAAAAAATGTATAATATATAAGAATGAACAAGAACGCCACAAAACTAATGTACTGCCATTGAGAACCCAATTAAAGGTGGAGGTATCATCAGGTGCTCAGTATTCAAATATAGCCACAAGTCAATTATCTGCAATAAGCAGTATCAAATTTGGGTACAGGAATTCTAATGAATTATTACGTAATATTTTGAAAAATATTCGTCCATATTGACGAATGCAACAATCATTTTTATTACATGATTTGAATGCAGATTTCCATATAAACTTTAAAAATGAGATTTTATTTAACTAAAAAGCAACCACTTTCAATTTTCAAAATTTTCAAAACTAGCTGCCATTGCGAATATCAGGAGAATAACAATTTGTTCAAAGGTTGCCACACTCTATCGACAATTCTAATGCACTTATGTTTGTAACGCTAATTTTGATTGGAAGGCGTCATAATTTTGAGGGGGTAAAAGTCACGATTTACCGTCGGAAACAATAGCAGCGTAATGGCGCAGACGCATACCAAACTTCCTGTGATTTAAAAATCGATTTTAAATGTTTTTTTTTTTGTTTTTTTTTTGCGGATTTGAATTAGAGGACATTAGAAAAGAGATAACCAAACTGTATTTTAAGATCTTCAGGAGTGAATCTAAGATTTTACCGTCGCAAACATCCGTTTTCCGGCTCCGCTAACGCGTCGCCGGAAAACTCAGTTTGCGACAGTAAAATCGACGATTTACCCCCTCAGATCTAAAAAACAGTATGATTATCTCTTAATTAATCATAAACTTTTATTTCTTTCACTGTTCTAATATCGGCCTCTCCCATATTTTTATGTATCTAAAAGTTTGAAATTTTTCATAATTGCAAATTAGGTTTATGGATAACGAATTGTAAATGCGATTGACACTTTTAAAGAGAAAGACAAGAAGCGCTGAGACGCCCTCGGGTATATCTGAAATCATCTCAGACTCGTCAAGCTTCATCCCAGACTAAAAATTTTACTCTTGGGTGTCCGATATTTTCTCGTCTTGCACTTCCATTATTGTTAGTTTCTTCATATGTGTTCTGTGTCGGACATATAGCAATATACACCCCATTCCAGACGTACATAGTTTTTATGCTATCAATATTTGGTTGCTGCTTTAATGTTTCAAAGGTGATAATGTCCGTCAGCAAAGCTCTAAATGGCATCGTATAGAAAAAACATCTTCTGAACTTTAAATGTAGCTTTTTTATGATTTCTGAGAAAATCTGTGTGATATCGTTGAAAATTTCTAAATTATTTAATTTTCCAAACGAAAATATCTGGCGGTTATATTTTTAGACGATATTTATCAATTATGGACTTTTTACGAAGTCAATATGCTTTATATGGACCTGCTAGGTTTATATTGACCGAGGACGAAGTCCGAGGTCAATATATTCCTAACAGGTCCATATTTAAAATATTGACAGAGTAAAAAGTCCATCATTTTTATATTACATATGTAGTTTTATGGTATCTCATTACATTTTCCTGGAGACAAAATTTGTCAGTACATCGTAATTTAATTAATAATAGAACCATTATTTGAAGGCGGATGTGGATCTGTCAACATCTAGAATGGGTTACATGAGTGCTCAAAGGATGAATAATTGCAGACATTACTCTTAGATTTGTAAAAAAAGAAAGAAAAAAAAACAAGTAAGCCTTTTTGTTAGCGCGTTTACGTGAAATGTGCAATAAAAAAATCATGTGACAACTGTACACATATTTTTCATTTTTTTCAGTGGTTGTTCTGTAAAAACATTTTAATATTCCCTTTAATTTCCCGGCGGAAACTAATATTAATGTGTAAAGCGTTTTCCAGTATTTTTTAAAATTATTTTTTATAAGAGCTTTCTTAGTGAAAATTATAGTCTGAAATCTAACCAGACATGTAACGTCAACAAAACTAAAAATACACACATAGCGTCAATATACTTAAAAATAGAAACATAGCGTCAATATATTTGAAACTTAGCGTCAATATACCTGATCATACCTAAAATTAGAAACAACGCTGAAATATACTGAATATTCTTAAAATCACGTGAGCGTATTAGCCAATGAGATTAATAGGAACTTATACCATATGTAATATTGTGTCATATTATACTGTACATGAATTTCCTTAATTTTGATTGGTTAATCGTAATGGTGGTATTTTGGTATACAGATGACCCAGTGTGGGGACGAGTCTCTGAGCGGATAAAAGCTGACAGACTCCATCACAGATGTCAAATCAGGAACTTGTGTTTGCTTGCGCAAAAGACGGAAGTCTTGCCAACCCTTATATATGTCTGACGCCGTGACCTCAGGCAATTGTAACATATTTCATACTGAGAAATTTAAACTAAAATCCATTTATCAAAACACATGTAAAGTTTCTGCTCGTAATGGTTGAGCGAATCTCTTGCACAGTAAATTCACAGTAACTTCGGTATTTAGTTATTTGTAACCACTGGGTCGATGCATCTGCTGGTGGACTGTTAGTCCCCGAGGGTATTCACCATCCCTGTAGTCAGTACTTCGGTGCTTACCCAAAAGCAGATTCTATTTGGAACCTTAGAATACCTGTATTTTTGTAAATTTTGTTCAAAACTAAGGAGTATCTCCCTCATGCAAAGCTTTGTCCTTAGCTGATTTTGGTTGTACATTTAGATCATATTGGTTATTTGTTCTCTATCAGTTTTTTTTTTAAATTGAGTTAATGGTCTTCCAAACGTTTAGATTTTATCTGTACTGAAGAGACATACGTTGTCGAAATGCGCATATGCAGAAAATAAATTCACAGTAACTTCGGTATTTAGTTATTTGCAGGCAGTATGTGTTTACTGTGGTCGTGTTTTATTTTTTTATTAAGAATTTAATGTAATCAGAAATAAAATTTAAAACGTTGCAAACAATATATCTTTTTCCGGATGCCGTTGGCTTAGTTGCCCCTCTCTGCCAGGGAGCTTCAACGTGCCGCGACACTTTTGATGTAAGGAAATTTTGCACTATTTTGTACCAAATGAATGGCATTTCCTATTTTTGAAAAATCCGATTTAAACGGTCATCCATAGGTCAGTATTATTGTACAGGTACAAAGACAGCTAACATTGGTGTTCTGTAACAAATTCTCCTGAAATCAATTTCCTGAACTGGTCAAAGGTTCGACAATAATGCAATAAACATCGAATATAGATTTAGTTTGACTGAATTCGAGGCTTAGCGGGGAACTTAATCGATTAAAACAGGACGATTTTCATTTTAAAACAAGAACTGTCTTCCAACTTCACAAAACCCTATGATCTAATGCGTAAGAAAGTAATGTTAGCGTTTAAACATCAAAGAATTTAGCAATATTAGCAGATCTCTCACCTTTTCTCCACCTCTTTTAATATTGGTTATATCTGACAGAAACTTTGATTGGATTAATACCCAGTATGACAAGCATTTAGAGGCCTTTTATTCTTATGTTAGGTAAACTTGGCAGGATCTAATCAGAGACCGTTTAATCAATATTTCCTATGTTATCGAGTCTTTAACATGTTAGAAGGCTACATATCCCGCATGGCATTAATATATCTAATTGGAAAAACTATAAACTTTCCCTAAACAAATGTTTAATTATACTTGATACGTTGACAAAGGCAGATTCGGAAAAAACAACTGAAAACTTGATAGTGTTTGAAAATCACAAGATAATGTAAGAAGCCTATGATTATCTTGGTGGCCTTTCTATGGCTTTAAATCGTTACTGAAGAATTTAGAAAAACTCGGTAGTCTATTATTGGATTCTGAAACTTAATACTGCATGCTAAAACATAAAAACTACATTAGGAAACTTGTTTTTCATAATTATTGTTAGATTTATTTTAAATACTTCTCAGCCCCCGGTTGCTTTATATGGTGTTAATGACGGACTTGTAATTATTTGAAATCAAGATTTAACTTTGTTTCTTTCTCGAATCATAAAGAAACACACTCAAAAGAAATGGAGGTAAACGAGGGATTCGGTCAACCATTACGATCAGGAACCTATAACGTAACTTGATTAATAAACTTTCGTATGAAAAAAGATTTGGTTTATGTCATTTAATTTTTTTTACTTTCTTAATTTCATCACAACTCGTTCACAAATACAAAAATGTTTTTCTACATTCAAACATCAATGATAACGTTGATAGGTAGATCCAGCCACAAACATATATGCCAAAACGGATTAATTTTCGGGAAAAGAAAGTGATGTTAAATGATAACGAGGCTTCCATAAAATGAAATCGAGGCTTGCAATATTTGTCAGGATTTTGGCGGACAAGTCAATTTGGCAAGTTCAGATATCAAAATGCCGTTGTGAAAAAAATATATATCAAAGAAATTTTTAATATCTTTGCTTCCGATAAACGACGTGCTTTTCTTTTATTATTTAACGGAAGATAGATATAATGTTTTGCAACTATTAGCTCTAGTCCTATTTTGCTTTCAAACTTTTGAAGTGTTATATAGATACCCTCAATATCAGCCCTATTGATTTCGACCAAATATAACTGGTTAAGGCAGTATATATTATTTATTGGATGAAATTAGTATTTATGAAAAGGACAGTAATTGAATTACAAAAGAGATTTATCTTCGTCTAGAATCTTATATCGTTTTCATAAATACTCAACGCTGGCGAATTTCGGCGTTATTTGCAAATATGAGATTTGCTTTTACGAGGAAATATAAACGTTTATACTCCATTTCAACAACAGCTACATAGGAGATGTCAAAAACATGTGAGGTGAAATGCAAATGAACTTTTGTGGTTCTTAAAATATTCCCCTTGCAAGAGATGTATACTCAGTTGTGGTGTACTTGTTTTTGAGAAAATATGCAATATGGATACATGTACACCATCATACTATCAAATTTTGGCATTTTATTTTTATTATTATTCGTAATTTCCCAATGTTATTCTGACAACCTGTTTATAATGCCCACATCTATAGCTATATTGCCAAGTTTTCTTAAAATAGTTTTAAAATGTATTTGTAGAGACTTTTTCTCATGTGCATTTACTCTATATCATTTCATTGCTAATTACAAATGTTCTAGATTGATTGTTTGAGTGATTGATTGATGTTTTACGCCAACTTCAACAATATTTCAGCTATATCGTGGCGAGAACTGTTAAGTTTATTGAACGATTATAAAAATGTTCTATAAAATTGCCTCACCAAGCACGTTGGACAATTATACAACTGTATATATATGATAAGTCAATTGTTGTGGATTTGTAAGAATTAAATAGAAAGTTTATGTGTTATTAAAAATAAAACCAATCAGTCTATTTGTTACTCACCCAGAGGGTTACATGTAGCAATGCTCTAGTTTCAAAATTGACAGAAACGCAGGTTCTTCCTAGTCCAAATCTTTTGGCCTTATTATACTTTTGAGGACCCAGTACTTACATGTTAGTTTTTGTTTTAACATTTATTACAGTAGACATGGGTAAGTATTATAATGTGCTATTGTACGGATAGGTTTTGCTTAGTCAGAAATGGTCCCCTCAAGCTAAATTGGGCACAGGTGTGTACTTAATAGGATTTAGAATTTAACGTTCAGCTACTACTTTTCGATCGGCCTTGAATTTTCTCTGCTCAGATTTTATTTACATCTTTTTTTAAAGTTTATAAAATATACGTTTAAGTGTTTATATACAGGAATTCAGAAAAAAAGTGTTGGGTTTGATTTTACTTTTGAGGACCCAGTATTTACATATTAGTTTTTGTTTTAACATTTATCACAGTAGACAAGGGTAAGTTTTATAATGTGCTATTGTAGGGATAGGTTTAGCTTATTCAGAAATGGTCCCCTCAAGCTAAATTGGGCACAGGTGTGTACTTAATAGGATTTAGAATTTAACGGTCAGCTACCACTTTTCGATCGGGCTTGAATTTTCTCAACTCGGATTTTATTTACATCTTGTCTTACATTTTATAAAATGTACGTTTAAGTGTTTATATACAAGAATTCAGAAAAAAAGTGTTTGGTTTGATTCCTTAATAATGTGTCATGGCAATTTTTGTATATCGAATTTTATCTGGGTTTTCCTAATAACATTTACTTAAAAATGTTATAATAAAATTCAGTATATATTACTTTTTTTCTCGTATATACAAATAAATAATACACTGTGTAACAAAAAGAATGGAATGAGAGTGATTAGCATTATCAAGTAAATGATATTATGATTCGGTTGCCAAGCTTAAGTTTTCAGAATGGCCGCTTGCATTTAGTTATTCAAATGGAACCTAAGTTATTTACAAGCTCTAAGATAATGGATTTCGGATTTATGCTTTTTTTTTCTATTTGAATATTTCCCTTTTTCATTAATAATTATTGTTAAGTAAATTGTGCTACTTTTAGACATAGCTATAAATGGAAACAAGATACATTTCCTATTCTTGAAAGTGCATTCTTGTTGATTTGTTTTGTCTTTGGAAGGTAGTCTCAATTTATATTCAATATGAGTTGCCGTGTACAGTTAACCAACAAGTTTTCGGGAGCATTTTTTTCGCGATCTTCGCAAGTGTGAAAAATAAAGCGAAAATAAATCGTCGCGAATATTACTCACTCTTATACAAATGCATCAGCAGAAATAGAAAATCGCAAAAATTAGTCGCCGCGTAATTTATCAAGAGAGACAAAACGCGAAAATAAGTTGGTTTGCAATATTTTTGAATTTGGGATTTTAGAATTTTCTCTTCCTTCGATATTCGATTTCAGCAATTTCAGAATTGGGTACCATTTAAAATGCTTCAAACATGCACTGATCAATCTTGTGGTCATGAATACAAAAAACGTTTTAGACAAATGTTTCACTACATTTGCAATTAAACCATGAAATACATAAAAACGATTGAAGACCAACGAGAACTGCTAATAAACAATAAAAAACGGGTCGCTCGAAGCAAAACAAGCAACATGGTCTCATGAATAAACTACCAATAAAAATAAATCTCATCCAAATTTGTGAATGTTTTGACATAATACAATACGAAATGCTGATCGTTTTTCTCAGATCATTCCTGATACATTTGAACAAATCGTATATTTCTATAATTACATATGTATTTTTCTGGAGACTTTAGGTCTTATTGTCCCGTCTATTTGGCCATTTACGTCAATGTATATCCCCTCAATCATAGTCGCTTTGACATAAATGTTGTCAGAGTGAGTAAAATTTCTTGTAGTTCCATCTTCTTGCAACCAGTCAATTACTAAGTAGTTACAAAGTAATCTTATTTTGTCTAACATTATTCTAAAATAACACTCCTAATATTACGTATATCTATGTTATAAATGTCATCTAAACTTTGTGATAATGACAATTTCGATTCAAATGATGGGTCATTTACTTTCTTAGTTTATTACAAGATTTGACGATATCAAAACTATGCACATTTGCAATGACTTTGGCTCATATTTTGATTCATTGTATAGCAACATAATATTTCCCTAAGAAAGCAGCCAAATGTAAGCGTGCAATAAATTTCCATATTGCACTAGTGCAAATATGACCTCAATTTTATGACGTCATTGACAACAAAAATCCGATTTTAACAGAAATTTTGGCGTTGCTATACAATAAAAGGGTTATTGCATGAATATTGGGGAATATTATCCCTCGTAGAATATATATTGCACTCGCAAGCTCGTGCAATATAAAATTCTCTCGGGACAATATTCCCTAATATTCATGAAATAACCCTGTAATACCATTTTGATATATGTTGTAAGTAAGAGTTCGTTTTCGCCTTTTTAGTAGGGTTTAAACAGTTAATCTTCCTGTAATGCGTTAAAAACCGCATAACCTCCTTTCCAAGCATTCCAGCTATACGTAATATTAATGTTTCTTTACATCAATTTTGGTTGTACAAAATTTCAATACTTGCAAGTAATAAAGCACATGAATTCTAATGACGTATATAATGAGAAAATGGTCGTATATTCAACTAATTTAGTTTAGTGAGATTTAAGTAAGAGCGAGTCTCAGAGAATTTGCATTTGTAATCAGAGAGAAAACTCCTGCATTTGATTTGGAAAGGTTTGTTATTAGAACAACACAAGCAAAAAATTTTGATAATCCATGTAAAAATTTTTTGATATATAAGACGTCAAAAGTTTGGCGTAAAGCAATTTCATCTCCTGAATTGTCTGTTCCTTTTTCCTTAGAAGCTTAAAATATATGGAAACATAATTGGAACTTGATGAAATTTCGGATATAGTCTGCTTTTTGGATTTTAAACTGGCCTATGAACAAGAAAACATGATCAATGTGAAAAAAAAACATTTAATCCTATTTGATTGAATTAAACCAAAGGATATCGAATGCCTCCCAAAAACTTAAGCTGACACTCCCTTATAACACGCATTTTCTTGCAGAATTGCCTGCATTCTCTGTGCGTCTAAATCATTGACTTTCGTATTTAATTTTTAGAGACAAGTCAAATCTCTCCAAGTATGGTTCTAAATGAGCCTCCCACTACCTAGGTTATCCATTATATATTTGGTTTCTTTGGATTTCCTTTATGCAAGTCAGATTCATTTTTTCCTTAAATTCATTTCTAATTTTGTTAGACTATCAAATTTCGAAATCTGATATTCGTTGTTTCTTATACAATTCTGTTTAAGAGAGGATAATCCGATATGTTTTGAGGCTATAAAGTTTCATGTTCCAGAAATTTTTGCTACCTTGTTTTTTGTATGACTTTACATTATTGACATCAAACCTTTGGGTTCAATCAGAGTTCGGGAATAGCCAAATAATGAAGTTACTGAAAATTCAGTTTCTGCAAATGGCCATTTGGACAACTTATGTATGAAACCAAAGCATTTGGACGATTGTAAACCAAAAGTTGATAGAAAACGAATTACAAAAAGGATAGAAATGGAAATCAAAAACCAGGTAACGACAATCCTTTGTACAAATGAGGTACTTATACTATAACTAATCCAAGATTCTGATTATCGCAAAATATTCAACGAATGATCGAATAACGCAGCAATTCACGAATGCGCGGAGCGCATGAGTGAATTACAGTGTTTTTCGATCATGAGTTGAATATTTTCGATAATCAGAATCAAG
>MJUU01031642.1:11184-23382 GCA_002080025.1 Modiolus philippinarum | reverse complement strand
ACAACAACGTTGACAACGTCTATTGTGACGTCACTTCCTAGAGTGAAATTATGGAAAATAATTTCACAGTTAATTATCACTTTTCTTTCACTGGGAAATCTCAATCTTTCACCGCTATCTATATAATAATTCTTAGTCTCAACAAAATTTTCAAAAATGTATATACATTGTATTGCAAGTTTCCAAATAAAATTTGTTTTCTTATCAACAACTAAGTACTGACTACTGGATTGGTGAATACCCCGTGGGAATTAACAGTTAACCAACATAGGCATCAACCCAGTGGAAATAAAAATGATGAGATTTGAAAGACATATCTCAACATTCAAAATAAAGATTCAAACATGGCAAGATCCAAAGATCCAACGATTTAATTTTTTCTTCATCAGTGAGAAAATGATAAAGATTTCAGCCCAGGGTAAAAAGTTTATTCATTTTGTTATGTTAAAGTAAAAAATATGTTTGACCATCATTTTTTTTCTGACAATTGTCTTACAGTTCAAGCTTGATGCAAAATTATATGGGAACAAAAAAAAAAGCGAAGAGAGTGCAGAACCACGAGTCCGAATACATTTTAGCAAAAGAAACAGCTTAATACCGATGATTGAGATACTTCTTTATATCTGAGAGGCAAAAGATACAAATTGTTAATGTATTTTAAGATTTTCTGGTCACATACTAAAACAAAATGAGACGAAAAGTATGATATCGACTAAACGACTGATATTTTCATATAAAAATAACGGAAATAATTTCATTAGGAGGTTCACCGACACATAACCATTACAAAAAGATCAACGTAATCACGATGTTAACACTAATCAGTATATTCTTTATCTTGTTGATATACCTACGTATATTTATTACATTCCTCCCGCCGTTCTAATATGTCATCTCTCTATTTCAAATCTATAGCATACAGTCAATCATCAATCAAGCTTCATATCAAAGATAGCCAAAAATCAAAGGTTATTGAACGTCAACATTTGCCGTGAGAAGATGATGGTGTACTACAAGTTTTTAATGCATCAAAAAAGAACACCTCAGCAAAAAGGCAGAAAAGGGAAATTCTAAAAATAAAAAATTACCTAACACTCAGCAATACAAAGGCAACGGAAATGTATGCAACCTGACAAAGATTAAACAAAAAAAGAAAAGAATGCTACAAAACTGAAGGACTTACAGTGTGAACCTCAATGAAAAACCGTAGGAATTATCAGGTGCTACGGAAGGGTAAGTGTGAACTCTCACGAAAAACAATAGGAATTATTAGGTGCTACGGAAGAGTAAGTGTGAACTCTCACAAAAACCATAGGAATTATTAGGTGTTACGTACGGGTAAGTGTGAACTCTCATGAAAAATCGTAGGAATTATCAGGTGCTAAGGGATGGTAAGTAAGAACTTCAGTCTAATATTTATAGATTTTAAAGGAGTCAGTATTAAAAAACAAGGATCATCAAGCTGCGTGAGATCTAAGGAATGAACCCAAGTACAATTTACACTTGTGACGTCAAATAGTCACGGTTTATGTATGAGATTACAAAAAGGACATCGAATAAACGTTTGATTGTTCATATAGCCGTTGCACACAACTTCGTGCAACCATATCTGTTATGGGTTGTCTTACACTAAACGACCATTTAAGGGTAAAAAAGAAATGTAAACAAGTGCCAGCTTTGCCACTAATTGTGGGATATATCAATGTATATACAATGGAATGATATGGAGTAAATGCACACAAGACAAAGTCTTAATATATGCTAAAACCAAGCAATGGATCAATGTTTTTATAGTTGTTTTACTTTATGTCTATAAGAGTCTATGATGATGTTTATTTGGCTGAACTTGAATACTCTTTATTCAGGGGCCGACTCCGACCTGCCGTTCGATGTGGGGTTTTCTCACCCTTCATTGAAGATCTTATGGTGGCTTTGAGTTGTTATTACTCCCCTTTGGGTCAATGTCTCTTTGACACATTCCCCGTTTCCTTTTTATTCTGTTTTATAGTTGTTCTTCATCTCGTTTGTATTATAGGAATTAAAAAAAAAGTATGATCGTAAAACGGATTTTGCTGCTCTTATCAGAGTTAACATTCCATTACATTGATTTTCCACAAGACTTGTTTGAGGTCAGACTCCACTAAATATTTTCCGTATGTGGCCATTTTAACATTTTGTGAATTTTCTTAATTACCTGAAGTTCACTATGCGGCTATATGATTTTCTCAAAGCGGCGCGTCTGCCAAGTAACATATCCAAATGATGACCCAACTTTAAAGTCAAATAAGAAATTTTTATCGTCTAACCAAACTGGTGTATGCAAATTACAATTTTGCCTGTCTGATCCTTGGACACGCATTTCCACATTGATGAGGCTTCAGTATTTTTCACATGCAACGAGGGACACTGAATCAAAATGCTTGTCAATCTGGAAGTATTTTATGATCACTTCAGCGTTTTAGAACCCAGATATTTTCAATAATGACAGTTGTATGCAAAGTGAAAGTAGCATGATTTTGTTTATAATATTACTACGTTAGACTATGCCAGCAGCTGATTGGTCATTTAGTAGAGTCTAACCTTAACACGATAAACCCTTTATACCGAGTTGATGCAATAATGTAAGTTCTGCGGGTTGTCATTTCGACGACTTTTGTCTCTAAGTGAAGGTAAAGTCAAAACTTAGAAAAAAATCGAAAGTCTTACAGCTAAATACCGAAGTTACTTTTAAGTTCAGCAAATGGTATATCGACTATTTATGCCTTTTCTTGGCAGATCAAATCAAAGTATTAAGATGATTGATAATTCAAAGATATGTGCAAGCTGATTGATAGGGACTTCAAATTAATGCACAATTGCCTAATTTCATACTGTGCACAGGGAAACTACTCATTGATGTTCAATTTACATGTTTCTGAAAACTGTTTTACTTTCGATTGAAATTGCAAGACACATAGTTTAGCATTTGTGAAACAGGTGTGTCTTTTTTGTCGTTTTGCATACTTTACATTTGAAAATTAAAACTAAGTTTCTCCGTCTTGTATAGGTTTGTCTTTGATTTAGAATAACTTTGGTTTTTTTTTTTTGTTCTCTATCAGATTTTTCTTAATTCTTGGTTTTTGGTCTTTAAAATGTTTTGATTTGATCTGCACTGACTAGACACAAGTTGGCACTGGCCATATACAGATACTGAATTAACAGTCTTTTTGTGTATTTATTTTTTAGCCATTCACCACACATAGGGGGAGGGTTTGGATCCAAGAAAACGAGTTTAACCCCACCGCAATTTTTGCGCCTGTCCCAAGTCAGGAATATGTTGGTGACTGGCTTGTCCGTGTCTTCTTATGAAATTTTAGTTTCTTGATATTTGGGTTATTGGATGTGGTTTGTTTCCATTGATTTATTCACTTTTTACCCTTTTTGGGGCCATTTAGGGCTTGCTATATGGTGTGAGGTTCCTCACTGTGTTTAACCGTACGATGACCCCTAGATGCTTTGTTTTTGGTCGTTTTAACCTGGATATGGGATGTTGTCTCCTTGACATTTACCCCATTTCTTTTCTTTTTCATATAGTAATTTCGAATTCAGTATTTTGTTGTTCATCGAACTGTCGGACTTTACTTGTTTCTGATTGTAATTTATATTTGAAAATATCATTTCAAGAGACATAAGTTGTCGAAATGCGCATATGCAGAAATTCAATTCACAGTAACTTCGGTATTTAGTTATTTCTCACATGACAGCTTATAGCGCCATTGCAAGAGGCACTTACCCTGCACCCTGGTCTCAGTCCTCCAGTTCACTTGAACATATAGATGTATAATTTTTATTAATTGGTTTAATAACTGTTAAATGGCTTAACTAGTTTAATAATAATCCACGCCCTTCATAACTTGAATATCGTATATCTTTTCTCTTATAACTATCTTTGAAAAACACACTGTGTTAAAGTACTCTATAGCTTATAGGAAGTACAAAACTGGTGAATTAATGAAACTCAGATTAATTTATATTCATACCAAATATCTGGGGATTCATGATGTAATATCTTACCGAGATTTTCTATGCTTTGAGAACAGATTTGTTTTTTTACTATTCAACAATATGTTTTAAGTCCTCAATTCCTGCGCACATGAAAATACAATTTAAATGCAAATGAAGCGACTTACTCTTGTTGCATAATTTTATCACAATATCATTATATTAAGCAGAAAAGGGGTATTTTTTAAGTATAAGCAAAATCTAGGGGCAAAAAGCAATATCATGTTCCTGTCTCAGTAATCAATATCAACAATACTATTTGTCAATCAAAATAAGAAATTGACAGACAACGGTATAATTCTGTATTCAAATTCGTGATTCTTTTGAAAACCGTACAATTATATTCCTCCATTCTCATTCCTACCATATATAGTAAGGATATTGAATAATTTACAGATTTAATAAGGCAGTTTATAACATTGACTTGAGGGATTCTATCAAGGAAATGTCACAGACTTGAATTATTGTCATATTGTGCTAATACATACTGTTATTGAGTTTCCATAATGTAATTATTGGCACTACTCGGAGTATGTAAAACAAGCACAAAATTATCTATCGTATTATTGTGATTTCAAACCACATAAGTTTAACGGCTATTTAATTTCCCAATGTCTCTTTTATACAAATAACGGATTTTCCGTGAAGGGAAAACTGTGATGTATCGTCCTCGATGAACTGATCTTAACATCTGAGGTTGTTAAATCACCATTCACCGGAATGTTGTCTTTTTATTACATATCTTTTGGCGTATTTTAGGCAAGAAGTAATATACCATTGCTCATGGGAGAGCAAACAAATTATCTGCACATATACCCGACATACCATGCACACTTGCATTTATATAGGCACAACAGGGTGTGAAGATACAGTTCCATTGGGGCAGTAACAAAATTGCCGAACAGTGTTGTCAAAAACAGAAGTCCATTAGACAAAAAAAATCAGGTGTATTACATCCAAGGAAGCAAAATATCAATCAGATGATGTATAATACAAACAATAGCTTGGAACCCATGTTTCTAGGAGGCTGGATTCAGAGGTGATCCCTGGGATGTAGTGGCACTATAAAGTCTATCTCCTTATGTTTGGCAATTCAGGTGTGAATGTAGGAAATAGTAGGGGATGAACCTTGTTCCTCACAACCTATGGTTGATGTTATATATCAGTTTTTATTTTTGTTTGTTTTTTTTGCAGTTTTAGTCCTTTGTATTTCTGGAAGTCATATTGCTACATCTTCAAAACGGGTTCTAGCACTGATTTGAACGGAATATTTTTTTCAAATATCGAACACCGCTTCACTCAATGAGGAGGGATCATCAAAAACAAAATTACCTTGCAAAGTATTCTTATAACGGCAATCCGTTGCCCGACAAAAAGACTCGCAGAGGACAATCACAATATATCAACAACTAGAGGAACTCAAGGAGGTTATTGCAAGAAAATCTCACATTATGAAATAGTGAAATGTGGGCACTATAAACATTATGGTCAAAGTAACATTTAAAAATAATATTAATAAAATCCAAATATGGAATTAGGACCGTATAGCCGTATGAGGTATTCTCTCAAGCAGAAATGTACCATAACTGAAATATATACAAATAGAAAAAAAGAAGTAAGTGGGGAATGTATCAAAGAGACGGAGTCGTCCCCTAAATAAAGAGTAATCACGTTCAGCGAAATAAACTCAGTCCTAGAATCCTACATCAATATTACGTATAAAGTAAACCAGGAAAGCATACATCTGTCGTTGGCGTCAATTCCGTCAGAAGGAGTGTGACACTTGCACCACCCGTCATCTTCGGCACAAATTATATTAGGAACAACTCAAGTCCGATTTAGTTTAGATGAGACTTATTTTTATAGACAAAACCAATGGCATGTAACAAGTCAAATAACAAAATACCGAAATTACAAATGCAAATTCCCTAGAATTCTTACTTAAATCTCATTTAAATTAGTCAAATATACGGCCATTTCCTCATCATATTCGTCATTAGAATTCCGAGGACCTTTACATGTGCTTTTTTATTGCAAGTGTTGAAATTTTGTACAACCAAAATAGATATAAAGAAACATTAATATTACGTATAGATGAAATGCATCATTTTTAACGCATTAAAGGAAAATTAACTGTTTACACCATACTAAACATGCCAAAACGAAGTCTTACTCACAACATACTCACAACATACTCACAACATATATCAGAATGGTACATAAAAATATGAGTCAAATAACAAAACACCGAAGTTACTGTTAATTTATTCTGCATATGCGCATTTCGACAACTTAATGTCTCATCAGTGCAGATACAACCAAAACATTTGGAAGTCCATGAACCGAAAACGTGTAAAAGCTGGTAGAGAACAAATATCCAAAAGGATCTAAATAGAAAAGCCAAAATTCAGCTAAGAACAGAGCTATGCATAAAAGAGATACCCCTGAGTTTTAAACAAAAAAGTAAAAGTAATTAATTACATTACATGACATGCAGATATATCATTACTTTTTTGTTGTAATTGATAGTGCATGACTTCTGTTATGTAATCAATTACACTTTAATGATATTGGTAATCTAATGAATTACACAAAGTCATGTATTTGCCCTTAGTTTTCCCATTTTAAATGAAATTGATGAGCTATATCAAGGTGTTAAAATCGTTTAAATTTTGTAATATCCACGCAAAATTAAAATGTACAATGTTTTTATATCAATTTGGTCTATTCATGTGTAAAGCGTTCATGGCAATTAAGGAAAACATTTCTCAATAATATTGTTACGGTTCATTTCTGATACGTATTGTCACTTTGTTGATATTTTAAATTGGCTTTTCGAGATTTTTTTTTATTAATTTTCCTCAAATTTAGTCATGTAAGTAACCTTTAAAGACATCAATGTTTATAAAAAAATGAACAAATTATACCATTACGAATCGAAGCATTTAAACCATTAATTTTACTATGGTATTAATGATTAAAGATATTAGTATAATCTCTATTATTTTCAGTCATCTATCAGCTTTTATACATCGTTGGATTTACATTGTTTTGATTGTGTCTGAACTTAAGAGACAAACGTTGTCGAACTGGCCATATGCAGAAAGTAAATTTACAGTAACTTCGTAATTTGTTTTTAAGGGAGTTCGCTACTTCGTTTGAAAATAAATAGGATTTCAAATAAAGGTGATTTTTTTTATACAGAATTAACAGTGAAAAAATGTATAGGTTGATGATCTTTGTTTTTGAGTTTTAAGTGATTGAAAATTTGGCGGGAAATTGAACTCCCAAGGTTTGACCACGACTGAATGTGACGGAATGAATAAAATGTAATGAATTTTTACAGAATGCTCAAAAAGATGTATAAAATGAAATTATGGGGAAAAAATAAGGGTTTAACGTGTTTATTAGGCAAGATGCTTTAATATAAATAAATACCGAAGTTCCGGTTAAATAACGTTCTGCAGATGTCGGAACAACGGCAGTAGAATATCGATGGAACAAGGCACAAGATTAGATAAATCAATGCCCATGACAAAAAAGGAGTGACAACCGTGCTATGGAAGAGTAAGCTTGGCCTGCTTTGTACATAGAACGCACATAGATTTCCCCTGTGAATCCAGGGTTTAGTCAAAATTGGTATTGACAAACCCAGAAAGACGTGAATATAGCTAAAAAATATCTGTTATCGTTTGTGAAACCGACATTTCATTTATAACTGTGATGTCTTAGTGACGGCGATAGAATTTCTGAACGGATGGATGTAAGAAAATACCAAGAATGATTTCAGTGCAGAGAAAAAAGATGAAGATAAAAAATATAAAAATACGAAAGGTTTACAGACAGCAATTAGCGGAAAGGGCCAATAAATAATGCCAAAAATCCTATAAAGACAGAGCTTTCCACGAGTAAAATACTCTCACATTGCGAGTGTCTTGATTTTGAATGTTGTGTTTTTATTTGTGCATTTTGTAGCTGTCTTACGTCATTGAGTTTTTTCTGCTGTCGTTTTGGAAATGTCTTTGGACTTCGATATCCTTTGGTCCTTGGTATTCTACTGTTTTGTTTAATAAATTTTAAAGGTTTTTTTGGAGGGTGGATTAATGGCACTTTTCGGTTATTTTATTCGTCAGTAGATAACAATTCGAATAAGGATGCATGTAGATAACTAACATCGCTAACATAATTTCTGAATCAATTTAAGTCAATTTACGACCAACACAAAACTTGCTTTTAATTGAAAGAATAATCCCCTGTTATTTTCCGCAGCAAGTTCTAGTAAAAATACGCTGAGATAATGAATCAATCATTCCAACATTTTCTCATTAAAAGTTAAGAATTTCTTTTCAAAGAGGATTAAAAGTTTATCAAGTCCGATCAGTCACCTTAGCATTTGTCTTAAGCGAACTCATTTTCAACTAATTCCTACTTCAGCTGTTTACAGAGCGTAACAGTTTACTTCTGACTTTTCCCTATTATGGTTTTAATTTGATTGGGTTAGTTATCTTTCTATTAATTTTAATCAGCATATGTAAAGCTGTTATAATCAACTTCCAATGTATGATTTAAGAATTAAGACTGTTTGGAGGTGTTATTGATTTTTATTTGTTTCCAGCCAGTAAATCAAAGTTGCATCATTTCGGTTCGTTGGTTTTTAGTAATACTGTTGTACACTCAACGGAGGGGGAGAATGTGATAGAGAATAATATGTATAATTGATCGACTTAATATCAGTAATACGCAGTCAGACCACTGATATAAAAGCCTTATATATCGAAATTACAAATAATCTGCACTCAATAGCTATTGGCTTGGGGAAAGAGTTCTAATGCATTAAGAAATTAGTATTGCTTAATGAAAAGATAGAAGCGAGTGTTGTTTTCTTCCAGTATTTAATTAAATGAAAGAAAATGGCTAAATAAAAGTCGTGCATATGTCTAAAGGCGATGTTCATTGAAGATCTTATTGTGGCTTTCAGTTGTTATTACGCCCCTTTGGGTCGTTGTCTCTTTCACACATTCCCCGTTTCCCTTCTTTTTTCTATCGTTCTAAAATGATCTCATATAAAGAAATGTTGGCCCCTCTTTTGGCTTCAATTTGCTCAAGGAACATAGACATTCATATAATAGGTACATATGGTTTGTAATTAATTGATATACCCATGTCATGAGAGATATATAGATTATATCATTTCCATAGTCCTACTGCCAAAAAGACCAACCATTGTTAGGAATAGAGCCTCGACGAAACTAGCAATGTTTTTTTCCCGAGTTCTACCCCGTCTTGAGCATCTTCATCACGTGACAAAGTGGAAATGAAACTGACATTTTATAAATCAAAAATAAGTTCTTTTAAGACCAATGACAAATGCATGTTTTCAATATATACTTGTATAGTGATTTAAACCAGAAAGAAAAATTATTCAAGGTGTATTTTACTTTTTGAAGATAAGTTAAATATATTTTAAAATTGTTAGATCGCGGATTTATACAAGTGGGAGATCGCTTGGATTTTTAAAAGGTCAAAAGCATCAATATTAGCCCAAGAATGAGAGAAACTGATCGTGTATGCATGGCTTCAAAGAATATTTCCGCCAATGTTTTATATCATAATAATAAAAGGAAATATTTGGTTACCTGTAAGTTGCACTGTTTTCCGTTTCTCGTGTGGCAGCAAATTATATTGTTACCTTGTGAATGTGAACGTTCTTTCACATTTCCTTTTTTTCTGAATCTGATATTTTGTTGATTAGGACGAGATTTGATTATATTCGTGCAACACTTTACATTTCAAATTTTCTTGGAAGCATTATCACCAAGTATTGAAGAATACTACAACATTTACTGGAAAATAAATGTTCCAGACCATACGCGTATTTGGACCGTGCGCGTACGGGCCGGACCGTATGCGTATACTCATATGGTCCGACCGTACGCGTATGGTCGGACCACACGCATACGGTCGGACCGTATGAGTATACGTGTACGGTCTTCGACGAGCTGGACCATACGCGTATATTTAGACCGTATGAGTACAAAGAAAAAGACATACACTACATTTGTTATTCAAATAAAAAAGCAAGTTACAGTCAAAACTGTTGGGACGATGTACCACTGAAAACCGTATTATAAATTATTAGGTCTTTATAAAAATATTAAATTACTGATATAATTGAAATGAAATTATAAAAGCAGTGAAATAAAATATTTTCACATTTTCAGGGGGTATTCCTTTGTAATTTCCGCTGTTATATTTATTCAGTCGTCCCTTTACGAGATTTTGGGACTTGTACTCTTTTTTAGGGTAATTGGAAAAAATGTTGTTGTTCCTTATAAGTGACATTCAATGATTTTTTTCTCAGGATTTTCTGACAAGAAGACCCTGTATTTTATTTCAGTTAACATTCCATTTATTTGTACGAAACACTAGTTTTAATTTTTTTTTATCTCAAATAACGTTCAATCAATAAGTCCATTATGGAAAGGAATTACAGTAAAGTTTATTCTTATTGTTCTCTTATATTTTCTTTAAAATAACGATTTTTTGAAAATCTTACTTGTTTCTAATCATCAGAGGTTAATTCATGAAATAATATTGTATACGGTAAATTATTGATATATTATCCAAGAACACGCATGTTTGAAATAGCCAGACCGTACGCGTACGGTCGGACCATACGCGTACGGTCCGACCGTATGGGTATTTTGAAAAAAATACTCGTAAGGTCCGGACCGTACGCGTACGGTCCAAATACGCGTATTGTCTGGAACTGATGCCTAGGTCACACATTCACGGATAAGCGTCCAGGATGGGTACGGATTTGATCCGGCTATTACCGTAGTATCACGTAGCATTACGTCGAATACCGTGGAAAACCCGTAATCATCCGTACTGTTACGGCATTGTGGTTTCGTACCGTACTGGTTTTTTGAACATGTTCAAAAAACCAGTACGGTTTCGAGACCGTACTGGTCCCCTCTAATCTGTACCAGACACGCAGTTGAACCCGTAAGACAACCTTCCTTATTCGTAGAAGTACGTTTTAAACCTTGGAAATTGTCAAAATGCCGGAGAAGAAAGGAAAGGTACGTATGTATTACGGTCAAAATACGGATTACTAAGGATATGTACGGAGTGTGTTGCGTATTTGAACGGGTTTATACGGTTAAGCAGGGAGAGTCACGGTATGCATTTGATTTCTACGTACAAGTACGGATTAGCACGGTCTAGTCCGATCTTCTACTGTTAAGTACGTGTTTAAACTTTCCGAATTTTATAAGTTCGAGCCTTTTTTCGCGGTAAAATTTATATGACAAAAAGTTCACATGTTTATTCAACTGCAAAAATAGACAATAGGCAGCGCATTTTATCTTCGCTTATTTCTTTGAACAGCAATACATTGAGTAATCTTGCATTGCTACTATTATTGTACCGGACAAGAAAACAAAGGATACCGAGAAGATGGTAGGTTAGAAGCTGGATCTCAAGACGACAGTTTGATGGCAAGTACGAAGCACTCATTTCGGAGTTACGCATAGAGGACCCGGCTACATTCAGGAACTTCACGAGATTGGAGCCGCAAATGTTTTTGGAACTACTTGAAAGACTTAGTCTAAGAATTGCCAAGAAAAATACGTGGTATAGGGAATCCATCATTCTTTTCTTAAGGCTTGTAATAACTACACGACATCTAGCAACATGAGACAGTTACATGACATTAATGTACGGTTTCAGAGTTGCACATAACACCATAAGTTCTATTGTCAAAAATGTATGCAGTGCTATTATTGAGGAGTATTTAGAGGAGGTCGTGAAGACCACATATTTTTTTAAAAGAATATTGTTAAATGTTGTTTTACATTTAAGTTTTAATAATCATTGAATAAAAATGGTTAGATTATACTTCAGAGAAAATAAAAAAATTGGAATATTTAAGTCAGGTAATGATTATTTATCGGCTGCACACGGAAGGTTCATGGTGACTTCAAGATGAAGAACGACAATGAATGCATTATATTGTACTTATTTTTCACTCGTTTCAAGAAAGTATAAAATTTCGTATTAACAATATTTTTAAATGAAGCAGTATGATAATATAAGGGAAGATTAACACACGAGGGAAAACAATTATCACCCGAGACAAAGGCGAGGGTGATA